>SNQN01002009.1:0-81458 GCA_008642245.1 Bassia scoparia | reverse complement strand
CTAAATAAGGACTCAAATGAGTGAGCGCGCATAAATAATCTCGCGGACAAAATTATATTGAATTAAATATTCCAACTTTTAGGTAAAATCGCAAAATGACTATTCGAACAATTATTTGTGACTCTGCATAAAGTTTATATGGAGGACAACCTCAAGAGCAAGAAAAGAGGAACACACAACAAAACTACGAAAAGAACGACATTGGTGCGCTCCTAGTTATTCTAGCAACTGAATAGAGCCCCCAACGCCCTATCCGAGTGTATCCTCCTCAATTATATTTCACTGTTAACCAGGCAATTCATCGACGGGATAACCATTCCAGCAGAGATTAGCGGGCAGCGAAAATTGAATGGTACGAAATCAGATCTGTAACCCCAAGTCGCAGCCCGCCATGTAGCGGCCTCTACGCGGTCTCATTGCAATTGAACATGAGGCGATAATGAGATCATGATTACATTTTTAGGCACTAAAAGCGATAAATGGTTTACTTAATATAACAAACAAGTATGAGCGATCGTCATGAATGTGACAATATAACAAGGTGCCTAGAAACCGGTACCACCATAATATTACTTTATAAGTGATACGCATAATTCCGGTCTTGTTTAAAAAATATATGCAGTTGTGAAGAAAAAGTACAAAATGACATGAAACCAAGTAGCAATAAAGATTATATGTACTATCCTTCTCAGCCTGTCATCTGCAACTCACAATCGTATAAAGTAAAAACAAAAAGAACGCCTTTGAGTCGAATTGCTAATCAAGACAAAGACATGTTATATGACAATAACGATAGTTAAAATATAATTGGGTGACAAGGTGGGCATAATAAGTAATAAATGTTAACAGAGAGGGTACGAAATAACAATCCTAACATATTACATGAGAGGGATTCAAAAGATCCGTTTCTACATGATGTAAATTAATAGAACTCGTGATAATAAACGTAATCAGTATAAAGAAAACGAAAGAGAGTTGATAGGTAGTAAAACTCAGAAGTAAACCCTTGTTACGCTCGTTGGACTTCGAAAGATTGAAGAAGAACCAGATGTGTTTAGATTGTAGAGAGTGTGAGAGTTGAATAACAATGTTAAGGGACGTGCAAAGTGAATCTAGCATACGTGTTGTTGTCGATGAAGAAAGGCGCGTATTAAGTCACGGAAGAGGGGAAAATACGAGCGATATATAAGCACAGCCCCTCGCGAATATACGCTCGACTTATTCTCCGCTATTTTTTTATTTCCTACCGATTCTTATTCGTGTATGGTCATTGACTTCGTCGCACCTAGACACCTTGCTCTCCAAGCAAGGAGAAGGACTATTTACGAAGGTTCCATCGTATTTCCGGGGCAATTTTGTGGTATTGGGTAATTTTTTGTATTTTCTCTGTCGTATAAAACTTTATGAAAGAACATAGAAGAAAAATATTAGAAAAACAGAAAAATATCAGGGGCTCAGAAAAATTGAAGAGTGCAATGAAAGCAGGAAGATGAATGGAGATCACAATTAAATTATTTTAAAAAATCTAAAAATAGAAAATAAATAAAATAAATAAGATTATATTATTTTTTGTCTTTTTCCCTTATTGTTCTTTGCTCAATAGTTACGCAGTAGACCAGTATTTCCAACTTTGTAGTTCGAAGCATTAATCGACAAGCGAGACGCGGTAGTTTCATCACTGATATTCATTAGGGAGACACTTTATCGGTGTCTACAATGGGAACCAGCTACGGTCTATGAAGAGCAGTAACTAGGCTCACTCACTGGTTATCTAAGAAATTATGGGGAGAGCCGAAGAAGAAGGAAGAAAGACAGATATGGGACCAGATTGACTATCTACCAAGTGAGGACAAGGGAGGAGGGGAACAGACAACAGACAAATAACGAATCATTCACACTCTCTATGAAGCTTGAGGAAAAGAGGGTAAGGGGGAAACAGCAACGAATGAAAACTCTGGTCCAATCGAAGAGGAAGAGATGTACTTGATCTTTCTGTTCCCTAACAAATGAGTAAGACAAATATGATTTCTACAAAATATTTTAAGTACAGGTTCTTCTACATTCCCTGATCAAAATGCAAAATAAATAAAGGGATTCAAACAAGAAGAATGTTACCTAAAACTTTGTGCTTTATGCATTCCTGCTAGTGTAGACCAGACCTGACTAAAATGGCGTAACTGATCCGATAGGGTACAGCAATCGCAAAGGAGTTAAAATCGTTATCAAAGAAAATGAAGTTGGATCTTTAACTAGACCTAAGGAAAGGTCAGTCATTGGTAGAAATGGTTTCGAAACAATGGATATGACCTAGGTACCCATATTGTCAGAAACAAAGCAAGGCTGGTGTGCAAGTTACAATCAATCAAGAAGGAATAGATTATGATTAACCTTTGGCACCTGAGCGAATAGAGGCCATGTAGCAAATTAATGCTTATTGCACCACAGAATATGAAGTGTTTCAGATGGATGTGAAGACTGACCTTCTGAATGGATACTGAAAGAAGAGGTAAGTCTGAGCCAAGCCCCGTGGTTATGAGGTCAAGTTGTTCCCAACAGGTGTACAATTGGACACGCCTTGTATCGGATATAAAGACAAGCACCAAGGGCTTGGTATGAAAGATGTCCAACTTCTTGATGAAGAGGAACAAAACCGATTGTTTCATCAGAACCAAGGGGAACACACTTGATGTAGTACAAATGTAGTTATGTTTTTGATTGGTGCGACCTAATCAGCGTGCTATGTGAAAATGCGGGCCAGTTTTGCTAAATCTATGCAGCAGGATTGAAATGAGCATGATTGGGAATTGGTTCTTTCCTTGTGCCTGCAGATAAAGCGAAACTGGCTTGATGGGACATCGCAAAAAGTACTTGAAAGAGTTCTATTGAAAAAGTTTGCAATGAGAACAGCAGCTTGAAACCTCTGTTCCTACATCTACAAAAACTTGAGTGCGATGTTGAGTGGGAACAGATTTGAAGCTTCACAGTATGGGGAGATTGGGTCCCACTTACTACAGTTAGTAGACTAACATTGTGTATTTTTTTTGGTTGTGTTGCTACGGTTCAAAGCAATCCAAGGAATCTCACTGAAGGCGTTAGAAGATACTAGTACTGTTGTGGAACAGCAGATGGCTTCGTACCTAAGATTCATTGAACCTTATAGGGACACAGTGGAGATTAGCTTTCCTGTATGATAGAAAGAGCACATTCAAGGTAGACATTTTCTTTGGCTCTTATGCTAATCTCATGGTGGATCGAAGAAGCAAAATTCAGTGGCCTTCCACCACAAGAATCAGAAATAATTGTTGCAGCTTCAATGCTGTGTCTCAACGGTTGTGGAAATAGAACACAGATGAAGATTCAAATCAAGTGTTCCAATCTTTGTGACAACACGATGCAATTCAACTATTTCTAAGAAATCAGCAGTTTCAGCACCAAAACCAAACACATTGATGATCAGACACACTTTTTGAGAGACAATGTCAGAAGGTTTTAGTGGAGATGTTGTTTTGTAAAGTGAAGGAATCAATATTGCAGAAACATTATCACAAAACCTTTTGTCCGTTTTACCGAGTGTCATTTCTGCATAATACACAACGGTCCGTTTAGGCTTAGTTAGTGTATAGGTTTTCTTTTTTTGTGTCATAGGTTAAGTAGCGTTAT
Organism: Bassia scoparia; assembly: GCA_008642245.1. Taxonomy (NCBI): domain Eukaryota; kingdom Viridiplantae; phylum Streptophyta; class Magnoliopsida; order Caryophyllales; family Amaranthaceae; genus Bassia; species Bassia scoparia. The sequence goes on along the minus strand of SNQN01002009.1, from coordinate 77,798 downwards.
GGGACATGGCTTCTATACTTTTCCCCCTCAAGTGATTGGCTAGAAATAATTCTTGTATTGTGGTGTGGGTGATGTATACTATGATCGAATCCTTCACAGGTTTGTGTAGATGGTTTGGATTTCCTCAAAAAGGTTGAGAAGCCATTGCTGCAGGAAAGCAGTTAGTTGAACATTAATTCACAAAAAACAACTGATTGGTTCGGTAACAGGTACGAGCAAGGGGAAACAGAGACAGCACTCTCTGATATGTTTCTCGATTGATATTTTTATATCTTGAAAATTAAAACTTAGGAATTTCTTTTTGGAAAGAAAGTTAATCCTACTTCAGGTATTTTTGGCTAAGATCAAGTGGCATATATTAAACAGCCAAATTAGATCGGTTGAGATATTTATGGAATGTTAATAAGTGAAATTTCAAAATCTAGCCATGAGTTATCTCTCGCTCAAGACACGGCGATATTTCTTCACCCCTTGTTCCATGATGATATACCTTCCTATATATACTGTGCTAACTCTGTTTTGCAGCTCACATACTCTTAATCACCTCTACACCTCTCTTCTCCTTCCAAGTGCTCTGTTTTCTGAAAAGCAAAATAAATTTGAAAGAGTACGTCAACAACACCAAGTTACTGTTCATGCTGTCCGTGCCATTCAGACATAGATCAGTTATGGGTAAGAAATCAAACACATGCAGAAGGAAAGAGGAAGGGTCAAGGAGGTTCACTGAAGTGAAACCCTAACCCTTCAACAACCCGAATAAAAACAACCGATTACACCCATCCGATTTCGAAACTTCCCAACTGCCCACAAAAGCACCAATCCCCTTCAGAAGACACCATTATAAATCAGTTCTAAGGAAAATTGTGCTCAAGCAAATCCAACTAAGGGTGGATGGTTCCAACCACAAGAGAACAGAACGCTCTCAGGGGAACAGTTCACCAGACCAAATGAAGGAGGGATTAAACCAGGGAGTTCGAAGAAGGTGTTGACAGGAGAAGAGGAGGTCAAACACTCTCAAAAGGAAGGGGTACCTATGTGAGCCTAGTCAAGAGGGAGATTGTTCTGCAAGTAAAGAAGGAAGGAAGAAGGAGAAGAAGAACAATCAACTGGTTCGTAAGAGGAACCAAGAGAAAGGCAACAGCCATCAACACCACCTCGCTCTATCAAAGGTAAGTCAAGCCTCCCTTCATTGGTTTACTGACTTAAGTCTAGAGTAATGATACTGGGTCCAGTTGAGGATGGTAATTATCAATGTGCCTGCTATTGTCTGAAACAAGAGTTAATTGAATACCAAGGTTCGGTGTCTTGATATTTGTTCATGATGACAAAGTGTTTGGTGGTGAGGATTTTAATGTGAATTAAAACAAGCTGTGGTTCGAGTGTTGGAGGTTGAAGTAGTAGTCTGTTTATCTCTGTGCGAAGTGGTAGGATCAGGGATGGTTGCAATACAGCGATGGCCCTATTAGTAGGGGTCATCTATCAACATTATGATTTCTATTCTGTGGACATATATTTTCAGTCGTTGATCGAAGGAACACTATGCTTGTCTGCATCATTAGGTAAAAAGTCCTCTACCAAGAGCTCAATAGGGGAACAGTACGCATCATGGAGATGACTTGAATAACTGATGATAGACGAAGAAATAGAATTGCCAAGCCGTCAATCATGAACTGTTAGGTTCATACTCATTATTCTCGCGTCCATGGTCATATACACGCCGATTTAAGGACAACAAGGTAGCCTAAGTGGAACCACATACGTGTCAGACATGGTTCACAAGCAGAGCTTAAGCAAAGGGTTTGATATTGGTGGATGTTTAAGGTCAAGTTTGAGGAACCAGTGGAGGTGAACCCCCGCCAAAAGAAGAAAGCCAAGGCGAAAAACCAGCGGCGAAAGTGCATTCCTGTAGAGGAAAGGAGAACGAGAGAAAACTCTATGTAAGGGCTGAGCGAACTGTCCAGGAATTTCATCTCTTCAAATTCCAGAAATGTGAGAGATTGAGAGAATGGACGGAGACCGGCTGTGGTGCTAGTCATTGATGAGAATGTGGTTGGCGCATTGGTGTATGGTTCGGCAATTGGCGTAAAGCTCAAATGCTCCAGGTAGGATGCTGTCTCCAAACAAGTCATTGGACTGGCGGCGCAGAACTGGGTTGGCGTATAAGAAGATACGAGGGACATACGATGATAGCAGCAGCACATGAAGAGACAAAGGTGAAGACGCCAAGCTGACAGGATGAAAGTGTCGGAGGAGGAAGTTGATGATCAGATGAGTATAGGAAGATGGCATAGTGAGCGAGACGAGAGATGCAGGTAGAGAGGAAGTATAGAGTAGGAGAAGGAATTGATGTGTTTTGCCTGTTTCCCCTACCCCGATTTTTCTTGCTCTAAATAAACTGAGTTGTTTGTAACTAGCCGCCATCACGAATTTTATCTGGGATAGGAGTCCTTTGGTTTGCTACGGCGTCTGATGAACAATCTTTTCTATTGACCTAAATTGACTACGTCTTGCGCATAACACTGAATGTCGAATGCACTGTAGAGACACATGTTAACAATTGTGCACATCAACTTACGAAATAAAGTGCCAAAAGGGGAATGTGTTCGAAGTGTGTAAGCCTAGAATCGGCTAGTTCATAGAATTGTACTTGTAGGCAACAGTAAATAAAGCTAACTTGTCATGAGTCATAAGTTAGATTGAGAGTCATTCCTTCCTTACTTTAGGAATGAGTAGAAAGCCTAACTTTCATAATGAGTCATGGAGGTCTGCCGGGTTCAATTCATCTTGAGTACCAAATGAATTGGTTCTTTTCTAACATGCTTGGTGCAGGAAATCATAGTTTGTCACATCAAAGAGGGAATTTGTGGGCCTCCCTAGGTTTGACTGAGACAAACAAACAGAAATAGGCACTTGTGAATTGGCAACCAGCTGCTGTAAGGATAACTGTTCCCCAAACAGTTTAATACGTATTGGGAGCATGAAATCTAAACTGTGTTGGATAATACATCAGGTAGAACCAAACCGGGTAAAGAAACCACAGCTCATAACGTACAAATTTCCGTGCGAATATATGAAAAAAGTCAAACCATTCCTTTAACCAGTTACATTGCAAATAATAGAAATTCCAAGACTGAAGTGTGAAGCCTTTCGAAAATTGCGTAAGAAAGAATGTACGCAAAAATTGAAGTATTTCAAAGAAGAATCAAAGTCTTGAAGAATACATGAAGAATAGAAAAATACTTAGAAAGTTAAATCCTAGGAAATCAGAATTAGCTTCTGTAGTGAACTCAATTGTATGGTTTTATGTAAATCCTGGAGTTTAGTGTAGCAAGATAGGGACAAGAACATAAACATACCAATTAGGAACCAGGTCTGGGAACCAGCGTGTCCTATGAATAGGCTGCGTTGAGAAGTTCATAAAATATTTGTAAAAGATAATTTGAAAAATAAAGTGTACTGGAAATATAGATAGAATAATGTGTCGTAACCATGCCTACACCGAAGTAATACGTTTGCGATCGATTTCCTACAAATTGAAAAAGGAATAATAAATACTTTCCATAAATTCATCTGCCTTCGCTGCGCAAGTAGAGATGAGAAATAGGAAGGTCCAACAACAATATAAACTCATCTAACTCTAATTCACACATCCCCACGATACAAAAGAGTTTATTTAGAGAAAAACACAAAGCACTAAGATACTACTGAGTCATACATAAGACCAATTAGATCGAGGCTTTATTATTCTCTTATTAGCTTGTTAGAAGTAAATTCAAAATAGAAAAGGTTGTCATTGTAAAGGCATTCACAGAGGGTTGAACGCCTGTGAGTGTTTGTGAGTTCAAACACAAATTGGACTACGAGGGTGAGTCAGGCACATCAGAGTTGATGTGGGGGTTGCTGGTCCCGGAGTAGGGAAACAGCAGAGTGAGTGTTCTTGTTTCGGAGTAGAAATAAAAGAAACATAGGGTAGAGGACGAGCCCAGAGTATGGGTGAACCTCGTTAAATCTTGTGTGTTCTTTATGCTTTATTATATCCGCTGCTTACAGGAACAGCCCAATGGTTCCTCATACAAGTCCGAAAAGAAAGAAAATATGGTAAGAAATAACCATTCACCACCCCCCCCCCCTCTTGAGTATCACATAACTTCAATTGTAATCAAGAGCCAAGGCTTCTGCAAGAGTAACATCTAAAAGTCAAGTATGAGTATCAAGAGTTAGTTCATTGGTTAGTAGCAAGAACCAAATGTCAACGGAAGCAACTATGCATGGTGGAAGAACAGGACAAGAAATTGATATGGTTGGTTGATTAGAGTGTGGTTGGTAGTCAAAAATCGGTCCTAACACAATCAATGAAGACTGACTCTGAGGAAACAAGACTAAGAACCAAGAAAGACAGAAGGTGACTGCTGATTATAAATTACTGGAGAAGAATGCAAAGCAATGTCAGTATACTGACAGTGAAGTATATATCTGTTCGAATTTTCTTAAAAGATTAAATTGAACAAGATAAATACTTTCCATAAATCTTCATCTTGCCCTTGCCTCATAGGCAAGTAGAGATTTAAGGAAACAGGGTTAAGGTCAACAAACATAATATATACTCAGCTATACTTTAATTGAACACACATCTCCAACATCTCTCCACGGATCAAAAAGAGTTTTATATTTTGAGAGAAAAACACAAAGCACAAGAACTTTACTTTGAGTCATACATAAGAGCATTAGTCGAGCTTTATTATTTCTCTTATTAGCTTGTTAGAAGTAAATCAAAATAGAAAAGGTTGTCATTGTAAAGGCATTCAACAGAGGGGTTGAAGGCCTGGTGAGTGTTTGTGAGTTCAAACACAAATTGGACTTACGAGGGTGAGTCGAGTGCACATTCAGAGTTGAGTGTGGGGTGTGCTGGTTCCCGGAGTAGGGAAACAGCAGAGTGAGTGTGTTCTTTGTTTTTCGGAGTAGATTAATAAAAGAACATAGGGTAGGAGGACGTAGCCCAGAGTTGGGTGAACCTCGTTAAATCTTGTGTGTTATTTATTGCTTTATTTATATTCCGCTGCTTACAGGAACCAGTCCAACTGGTTCCTCATASTAAGTCCGAAAAGAAAGAAAAATTGGTAATAGATAATTATACTCAATTCKCCCCCCCCCCCTCTTGAGTATCACATAACCTTCAACGCGCTCTCTGCCCGAGGGAGCACTAAACTTATGTTCCTGACTTCAGTATACATCTTCGCTACAGGTTGAGCCTTGAGCATGCGTCCCTAGGCAAATGCCTCAGTATTTGTGCCCTACAAGTTTCGCAATGGTCTTCACATTATCAATCAGAGTCATTAGGGGCTTATAGTAAAAAAAAAGTGGGAGCTCCTTACATTTAAAGCACATTCAACTTAAGCAGATCAAGGACCATGCGCGCTTCTTATGCCGAGAGCATATTCGTCAACCAATGTCTATTCTTCAACAAGCAARAAACTCAAGTTCATGACTTGAGTCGGCACCGTGTCTCGACATATCAAAACCGGGGGCTCATAGCAGAAAGGGAAGAGCTACATGCAACCCATGCATGATCACTCGTGAAGCATTACACATGGAAGGATCAACGAAGATTCAGCAACACACTAGGTCCAAGTCTTTGCCAACTGCAACAAAGTGCAAATCTTCTCAGCATCGCAAGAGGCTCCAAACATTAAAGCTCCCATCACCGCAAAGGTTCATATACAACACCGTCACAACACAAGAGGCCCTTCATCATAATTTTGGGAGGCTACCATTGCACTAATGATAGCCGAGCAATGCCTCTTTATATACAACTCGCAAAGGAAGCTTTCATTTCAACATGTTGAAGGCTTGAGCCCAAAACTTTAGTCAAGAAGGCTCTATCTTGCATGTATTTCAAAAACTACATTAACTTGTATTTGCTTCCTTGACTAAGTGATTATTAAAGTTCACATTCCATTAAATTTTGCATTATAGTCCTTGCATACTAGGTCTAAATCAGTTGACTTGTGAGTTCATGGTCAAAGCATAAAATTGCAAAAGAAGCAAGTCAATGCACCGTGTCGTATATAAGTTGCATGCATAAAGTCAGTCAGCTCACAAAAGCACCAATGCAAAGTCAAGCAAGTCAACTCAAAGGTAAGGAATATAAGCGAGTCCTAAAAGAAACCAATGCAAAGCTAGGGTCCACCTTTAAGTTCAATTTTTGCAGGTACATAGCCAGGGGGCGAACCCCAAAGCGAAGCTAATCACGTTATCACTAGCATCTCGCAACTCAGTAAAGCCAAGTTTCATGTAAGCTACAATCCAGCATCTCACGTCAGCAACGGATCAGGGTATCTACACAAACATTAGGCTCCTTGCCTAGCAAACTAGGATTGGCTTTCCGAGCCAAGCACAATGTTTTGGGGGGTTAACTTATAGACATCAATCGGCATTGCCAAGTAAACATTCATAAGATACCAATACAAGTGCAGGAATGCCCTATTCCTTCTCCAATTCAAAGCACCAGCATTGCAAGACGTCATGCCGAACATTTTACAAGAAGAAAATCGTCATAGTCCACGGCAGAGCAAAAGTCAAAAGCAAAGCACAAATCTGGAATCAAAGGACTCATGTTGAGTCGAAGAGGAAATAGGCAGGCATAAGCAGATCAAGCATGCACCAGCAAAAGACATCGCAACGTTAAGTGAAGAAATGTTCATGGATGAACGCATCAGAAAACAGATAAGCAGGCAAGAGATAATCGAGCAACAAGAATCCGAACGTAAAGTTCCCCAAGACGTGAAGTCTCATTTGAACGTGAAGTTCATGAAGAACCATTCGAACATGAAGTTCGTGAACGTGAAGTTCGTGAAGAACCATATGAACGTGAAGTTCGTGAAGAACCCTTTGAACGTGAAGTTCGTGAAGAACCATTTGAATGTGTAGTTCGTGAAGAGCTATTTGAACGTGAAGTTTGTGAAATTCCACTTGAATGTGACGTTCGTGAAATCATTCTGAGTCAGATGTAAGAGCATCAGGTTCTCAAGCAGAGATGAAGCAACAAGTATGACTCAGATGAAAGCACAAGCAATTAAGCAAATGCGTCGAATGTTCAAAGCAAAAACTGAAGATGCAGTACACAGCCAGATAGATTTTGAAGCAAACAAGAAAGTAAAAGCAACAAAATTTCAAATAAGGCAGAAGCTATTAAACAAAAGCATCAAAGTTTCAAGCGAGAACAAAGGCGTAAAAAGATCTTACGCTCTCTCACAATGACAACCAAGGAATGCTCTTACTCTCACAATGACAAAGACAAAGTTAGATGAAAAGAAAAAATCAAGAAGTTTTAGTTCCAAGGCAAGAAGTTCTACTTAAACGTGATATTCGTGAAATCCCAAAGTGTGAAGTTCAGAGTCAAGCAAGCAAAGGTGTGAAGTTCCAAAGGCACAAATGCAAAGTTCTCAAGTGAAATCAAAGGCGAGGGTGAAGGCATCAATTCCCCATGAAGTCTTGGACGATGGCACCGAAAAGGACGAAGCAGGCATAGATACAAACAGGACCATCCTCAGCGGCAGCACCGAAAGGGATAGGAGCAAACAACAGCAAAGGCACGAGCACAAAAATCCCCAATGAGCACTAATGGAGATGAAAGCAAGCAGGTTAGCAAAGATAGCAACATCAACACAAGGACTAATAGGCAAGCAGCAAGCAAGTAAGCAACAACAACCAAAGGTGCAGGTAAAACTAACACATTTGTTTTGCAGGTACCGGGTACTTTGGCTTTCATTTTATGAGACTTTTGTCTCTACAAAATCAGCCAAAGTGAGGGCTTCTGTAGATACCGACATTTATCCCTAACCCAAGACGGTCGATGATAAGAAACCCCTTGCAACACACAAGCTGAATTGAGAAAGCTAGGGCCCTAACAATCATTATCGTTAAAAACAAATTAGTTAATAAAATAATTAAGTTGAACTGATCTGAACTGAAATTAAGTTGAAGTAAACAGGCCCTTAATAAATGTCACCGTTTTTATGTATATAACCCATTGTTCCATAGATTGTCGATATTATTTTATACATTACCACCGTTGTTCCAAATTTTATCACCGTTACCAAATCCAACGAACCAAGTGTTTAATTTCTTTAATCCCGTAACTTAGAAACTTCTTCAAAAATGACAAACAAAAATTTGAAAAGATTGCATATTATATCTCATAAAAATAAGATGAAAGTTTGTTTGAAATTCGGGCTTATCGGGTAAAAACAAAGATGAGAAACAAATAAACGGTTCCTTCGAGGTATGTAATTGTAGGCGTGTGCCCTTATCGGGCCTTGTCCTACATCGATTTCAAATTGTGAGGTTGAGCCACGTACAAATACCGCACGTGAGTGCGTTGGGATGTGTTATCGATAGAGGGGATCGCCACCATGCCTATGCAGGTTAATCATGGACGCCCAAAACATTGGTGTCAAACTAATGGTCCCACTGTTAGGTCTAGTCACCAGATTGTGAGTTCGGGGACATAATACAGACCAAATCTTTAACCCAATTCGCTCGCATGTAGCAACCTCTACTCGATCTCATTGTAGTTCCATAAATCATAATAATTGAATTCAAAGAGCCTAGTGATTTGATCATAGAACGCGCATTAACCTAATATTACTACAAGAGTTGATTTCTAATATACATGCATCGCTACCTAGCCTAATAATCGTGACCACTTTGAATTAATCAAATTAATATGGTGCCTAAAATCCGTTCGTCCATAATTAATCTGACATTAATGTGATTGAAGCAAATTTCGGACTTGGTTAGGAAATCAAAAGAGTCATATGCACAAAAATCAAGAATAATACATATGGAAATCAAAACTCGAATATATGGGAATTTACTCACCCTGTATCGCTACCAAAACAAAAGAAAACAAGGCAAGGTTAGAGTATCAAAAGCTAATTTCTTTCTAACGAATCGCTTATCACAACAAAACATATTGTTAGCATTGACAACAATAATTCAAACTATTGCGATGAAACAAAAAACGGTTGAAAATAAGATGATTTATATGTTTGAAAACCAAAAGCAAATTAAATGAAACTCAAAGTATTATGTTGATCAAGATCAATAATAAAAAGTCAAGAGAGAATTAGATTGAATAGCCTCGGAATTTATACTTGAATCCAGAAAGATAAGACTCCAAAAGCTGCGACGAATTTGAGATTTTGTGAGTGGCTTGTGTTTGTGGATTGAATTTGAGTGAGAGGGAGACTTTTAAAAGCTTTGAATTGCACATCATACGAAGTTTTTCATTTTTTTTTTTTATGTTCGATTAAGCACCGACATCATGTATATATAGGCATTTAGGGAAGGATAGATACTAAAAGTGAAACCGTATATACGCTAGAGCCAACCATATTTATAGTTTGGCTACTGTATATATGCTCATGATGCGCGTATATACGCTGGTGATGACATGGTAGCCATGTCATCCTAGCATATATACAATTTTATTCCTTTATCTATCTTCGTCGGGAATTTGCATCTGTATTTTTATATTTTGATCTAATATGTTATCCGAATCATCCTTTGTCCAGTTTTGGTTTCCTAGTAGATCAAGATTAACCTTCTAGAATATTCCGGATCATTCCCGAATTTTTTGGATTTCTCTCAGAATTTCTGACTTTATTTATTTTCGAAAACTATTTTACAAACTTATAAAAATAATAGAAAAATCAGAAAATTGATTTTAAAATATTGGCGAATTTAGAAAAATTGAGAGGAATGAGATGAGGATGAAAAATCTTAGAAATGACCTTTAGAAATAATTATAAAAATTGTTTTGCTAAGAAAAATGGCCTAAAATAGAAAATAATTAAAATAAATATTTTTTGCTTATTATTGGGCCCTCGGTGTATGATTTCAAACTCAACTTTAATTTGACTCATGCAAATGTGTTTGATTTATGGATTTTGCCACAACTTTCGGGATCAGAACTATTTTGAAATGTCGCACTTTCCCTCATTGGCTATTCAATTTGGGGAGACACTTCCTACAACAATCACTATCCTAAAAGCAATATTTCGACCCTACGAAAGTCCGGGTATCAATAAATTTGCTTTTGAGATACAACGAAGAACAGGAATTATCATGCTTTCAATGAAAATTCTACAATGTAATTTGGTATTTTGAGAAGTTTATGTGAAGAAGATGGAGAAATACGATAACATAAACAAATATGTTAAAGTAACTTTTGTATTTCTTTTCCTTTTTAATAACCATAAAATATATGGTTACACTAAAAGAAGTTGCCAGAATGACAAAACAATATGCAAAGAAAACTGCCACCTTTTTTTTGGAATAACCACAAAAAAAAACAAGGAATTCTATCATGCATGTAAACCGTAGAAACTGAAGAATAGTTTCTATCTCTAGAATTTTCTCCCAATGTTTACCCTTTCAGCTTTCCCCTGTTTTACTTCACTCTTTCTTCGCCTATGGAGGAGATCAATCTAAACYCTGTTCCCCCCGACACTGAGATGTCTGACTCTACTCCCTCTTTGCCCTGTCCTCCCCCTCTAGTCGAGCAAGTAATGTCTTCCCTGAATTACCCGTTGAATACTATGAAAAGGATGCCCTTTTCTGTATTGCCAAACATTTTGGCAAACCAATTCGAGTTGATTTTGCAACGGATGAAATTTCAAAGGGTCGTTATGCTCGAGTTTGTGTTGAATTGGATCTCACTTTACCCTTAATTCATCGTGTCTGGGTAGGTGGAGTGTGGCAAGATATTGTGTATGAAAATATTCATACACTCTGTTTTGCTTGTGGTTGTATTGGTCGTGTTAAACAACACTGTTCATTCACCCCCTCTACTAACTATTCATCTGAAGTATCTCCTGGCACGCAAACGAATGTGGATCCCAAAACAATATTATCTGGTCCTCCAGGCCCGCAATCCTATGTTGATCCAAATATAATATTATATGGTACAAACCGATCAAGTGATATCCCACTTGCTAATCCACTTGCAAGGTCTGCGTTATCTTCTACGACTTTGGACCGCCTAAATCCCTCTACTTTTGGGCCTCTGGGCCTTAGCTTGTGGCTCCTACACTTGATGATCTTTCTGTTACTCTTCTCCTGATACTGATTTTGGGTCATGGATGCTCGTTACTAATACAAGGAAAAAGAATTCTTCCAAGCCCAAACCCCTAGCCCAACATCATCAACCTCGACACAACTTACAACCGACTTTGCCCAAAATGGATACCAATGAGGATAAAAAAAAATGGCAGAAACATTAATTCGAAAAAAAGTATATAAAGGCATAGCAAAATGTTTTGGAAAATCCGGATTTAATTCTCTAACCCTTGTCAAATCAAGCCAAAGGTGTCATTAATTCCCCCCCTTTCCCCCCCCCCCCCCCTCTCATTTACACCTGCCAACTTTAACTTCAATGACCAACCAAAAATCACCCGTTGTTCTGTCTTCTCCTCTCCCCATTTCTACTTTACCTCCTCTTCTTCCCACTCCACTCACCATTGTTCTGCTTTCTCACTCTACTGTTTCCCATCCGTTCAACGACCATCATGACCACCCAACAATTGGCATTAACACCATCACCACCGACTCTAGTCCTTCGACCATGACCAATGCCACCGCCATGGATACATCAACAGACCCTATATCGCCCACCCTTACACCCTCCCAATCAACCAAACCCAGTTTACCCCTCATTCCAATAACTAGAATCAACCACCACACCACCATCCCTTTCCTAGCTTCTCTTTCAATTACACTAACAATTTCAACAACCACCACCAGTTTCAAGTCAGAAATTACGCGGTCCACCACCGCAACCACCACAAGTTTCGAGTCAAAAATTACGCGGTCCACCACCGCATGCATTTCAACCTTATCAGTCCTCTCACCCCCACCCCTACCAGTTTCCCCCAGCCCTAACTCCACCACCGGGGCTTCCATCATTTTATCAAACACCGAGCCTTCCACCACCATTCTATCCCCAACCAACACCACATTACTTTGCTCCACAACCAATCCAGCCACCTCAACCACCACAATCTCTTCCTGTTCCACCTCTTCCATACCCCCACCTCTCCAATCCTCTGCATCACCTTCTTCTAGTGTTTCCGATGAGTCCTCCTCTATGGACCTCGACCTTAAACCCTTAAGCAACACCTTTCCATCTATCTTACAATCCAATGGAACTCCCTCATCCTCTTCCATCAATTTCGACCACCTTCTAGTTGTCACCAACTGCTCCCCCGCAATTAAGGCCATTTCTTTTCCCACATTCAACATCACCGTCTCAGATGCAACCACAAACACACCCCTTCCAACCACCACCTAAAGACCTCGTCCCCATACCTCTGTTATCTGGAACACAAAACTTCAAGATGAGCGTGTGGGAGCACCTTATCAAAGCCTTCGTAGTCAACGAAGGTGTAGTGGAACTGCAACTCAAGATCACCTACTACACAATGCCCTAACAACCACTAGAGATCACAACTCAACTAATCCCATTACAAATCCAAGATCTTTGGGGTCTGGGACGGGGATAGGAATTCCCGGAGTGGGAGGCTCTCTTCCCACCCAAGACTTATTGGATACCCAAGTTACAGTCTCGTAGACCAGAGGAATTGAACAATCCTCTGTTCCAATATTTCCCAAACCTTGATATGAAGATTATCATATGGAATGTCGAGGGGGATGCTTCGGATACCTTTCTTCCCCATGCTCAAACCATTATTGTTGATCACCATTCAGCTATTTTTATCTTTCTGGAAACCAAGGCATCTTCTGAACGGGCCGATTTTGTTACCCGTCGTCTGCATTTTTATCATCATCGTTAGATTGCTTTTGAAGGAGCACGTGGGGGTATTTGGCTTCTCTGGAAAGACCCAGTTGATCTACTTGAGTATACTGAAGGGGAATTTCGATACTTCCATGCTCTGTTCAAATTCTCTCCCCATCAAAAAGAGGTTCTATTAACAGGTATGCATGCTCCCAATTCTACTTCTCTTCATCATTCTATGTGGCGTCATCTTGCCTCTAACTTACCTCCTGCTTCCACCCCTTGGTTGTTGGTAAGTGATATGAATGAGATTACTTCCCCAAATGAGAAGATGGGAGGTAGAGCTTTTTGGAGCAGTCAATCCTCCGAATACTCCTCTTTTATGGATCGTGCTTGCTTTATGAGCCTTGGTTATCAAGGCAACCCTTTCACTTGGTCTAACTCTCAGGCTGGTCTTAATGTCATTCGACAACGGCTAGACAAAGCAGTGGCGAACTGCGCTTGGTTGGAGCAATACTCCCACACTCAGGTATCTCACTTGACTAGGGTTAAATCTAATCATTGTCCTCTCTTGGTTTCCATTGATGAGGATTTTAGTCGTAAGAACTATCCACGTCGATGTAAGGAAGCTTGGCTCCTACATCCGGACTTTAATGACTATTTTATTTCAAATTGGATTCCTAAAGCTCCTAGCTTCTTGGCGGGACAAAATAGTTTTTTAAATTATATTGGGAGGTGGAATACTAATATTTTTGGTAATTTGGAACGGGACAAAAAAAACAATTTTGCGTAGACTTGAGGGCACTCAGCTTTCCTTGTCTAAGTCTTATTCTTCATTTTTGTCTGCTCTTGAGCAAACGCTTTTTTCTGATTTGGAACGAATCTATTTGATCCAACGTGTGATTTGGGCACAAAAGGCGGGTTATGATTGGCGAAAATATGGGGACTACAATACAAAGTACTTTCATACTGTTGCTCGGATTAAAAAAAACTAAAGGAAAAATGTTAACTCTACAAAATGAGGGTGGGGTGTGTGAATCAGATCCTACTGTTTTAAAGAACATGGTTGTTTTGTACTTTAAGACTTTCTACTGCACCAAACACTTTGACACTCCTCTACCCTTGTCTTTTTCTGCTGCCACTCCTATTTCCATACCAGAGAAAACCAAGCTCTCCATTCCTGTTTCCTTAAATGAAGTAAAAAAAATGCATTGTTTGGAATGGCTCCAACGAAATCCCCTGGCCCAGATGGCATTCAACCAATTTTTTACCAAAGATTTTAGGACCAGCTTTCTCCTTTTCTTCATTCTTTATTTTATAGTAGATTGCTTTACTACTTCTACCATTCCTTCCACAATCAATGTCACCTACCTCACCCTCATTCCCTAAAAGGATGTACCTGATATTATTTCTAACTTTAGACCAATTAGGTTGTGTAATACTATTTACAAACTGCTTACTAAAACTATTGCTAACAGACTCAAACCTCTCTACACTCTATTATTAGTCCTCTTCAATCCAGCTTCATTAGCAATCGTTCTATTAATGATAATGTAATCATTTTGAAGGAGGTTGCACATACTTTTCATAAGGCTAAAAAACGAAAGAACATTACGGCTCTAAAGTTAGATCTCACAAAGGCTTTTGATAGTATTGAATGGTGTTTCATTTATGACACTCTCACGGGATACAACCTTCCTTTACCTCTTTGTTATCTCATAATGCAGTGTATTACTACTTCCACTATTTTCTGTCTTTGGAATGGTGAGATCACTTCTTCTTTTGAGAATACTCGGGGTATTAGACAAGGTGATCCACTCTCTCCTTATATCTTCATACTATGTATGGAAAGGCTGAATTTAATGATCCAAGATTCTTTAGCTGCAAAACGTTGGAAACCATTCATGATTACTAAGGATATTCCCCTATCTCACCTTTTCTATGTTGATGATGTTTTCCTTTTAGGTCATGCATCATCTGCCAACCTTGAGAAAATGCTTCATGTTTTATATGCTTTTGGAGAACTTTCAGCCCTTGATGTCAGTGTTTCCAAATCTTCAGTCATCTTCCCTACAAAAATGTCTTTTAATGTCAGACAATAGATTATGTCCAACAGCCCTATTCCTTCCACAACCACTTTTGGGAAGTATTTAGGTGTCACTATCAAACCACATTGGTTAAGAATTGTAGACTATTTTGATCTCCTCAAAAATACTACAAATAGAATCAGAGGTTGGCAATCCAAGTTACTTAACCTCTCTAGTAGAACCACACTCATTAAATTTGTTCTCAACTCATATCCAGTCTATGTCATGCAAACCACTCTCTTACCTTCCACCTTGCTTACTACTTTGGAGAAACACTGCAAGAAATTTCTCGGGAATAAGGTTAACTCTTCTCATTATATTCCTATAACACCATGGCATACTCTCACTCAACCTCTTTCTTGCGGTGGTCTAGGCTTTAGGCAGCTTCATACTTGAAACAAATGTTTTATGGCTAAACTTGGTTGGCAATATCTTAATCATCCACACAAATTATGGGTACAAATTATGGAAGGAAAATATGATCATCTTGATAATTTCTTACAAGTCCAGAGGAAACGGATCGATTCATCAGTTTGGGTAGACATTTTGGCTTGCCGAGATATCCTCAAATCTGGTCTAAAGCGCTTGATAGGCAATGGGGATGATACCTTACTTTGGTATCATCATTGGGTTGGAGATTCACCCCTCTACCATCATCTTTTACATGATGTTCCCAGCCATATAACTCACTGGACAGTATCTTCTCTGATCAGAATGGACAGTGAGTTCTTGATCCAATTATCCACTTACTCCCTTCTCATCTTATTCTTGAAATACAAAATATTCCTCTTCCCCTTCACAATACCATCTCTGATAGTTACTACTAGACTCTTTCAAACAATGGCAATTTTACAATCAAATCAACTTACTTTCACAATCACAATCCCTCACCTTCTCCTCCTTCTATGTCAATTCCTTGAAATAAACTATGGCATATAAAAGGTCCAAACAAATACAAAATGCTTCTGTGGAATTGTTTTCGAACCATTCTGCCTATTGCAGATAAGCTGCAGACTTGTAAGAAATTATCAAGATGATCATATTTTCCTTCCATAATTTCAATGCGGTTACTTCTTTGGCTATTGAGATTCTAATAATTCGTCGTGGTCTTCTTCTGGCTCAACAATATTCCTTCACCAAAATTGAGCTTGAAACTGATGCAGAACAAGTTATCTCTAGGATTGATAGTGCTAGGGAGGACAGACATAGCCTGCTAGACCCAGTTATCCATGACATCCTTCTCTTGCTTAACAAGGAATGGACTGTGGAGTTGAAACACACTAAACGTAGTGGGAATAAGATTGCTCATCATTTGGCGAATTATGGTTCTAAGATGCAAGAAAGCTARAAGTTGCATTACACTCCCCCTCCAAGCTGCCTTGTTTTATATGAACCTGAAAAAGTATCTGCAACTATGGAGGACTGATCCTTGCTGCGCCTTCAGTGACTCGATGACCAGTATTCATGTACATAGTCTTAGCTTTTCTAATTTCACTTTCATCCTTCTAGTTTCTGTCTCCTGTATTTTGGTTAGTCCTACATGGGCTTTGGGCTTTGTTTCAGTACTCTTCTGCTACCACTTCCCGGAACTTAATTGATTTGTGGTGGATTTTCAGTCCACTTTTGCAATTATATAGGGACTGAAGCTACTCTTGATGTATGTTCCCCTGATAGCATCCTAGGTTTGCCTATCATGCTATCCCTAATGAATAAATAAGCTCATTTTATGTGTTAAAAAAAATGTAAACTGTAGAAAAGCATGTTAATGCATGCAGTGTATATTGCATTAGTACCGTAGTATTGTTAGACATACTGCAGTAATGCTGCAGTATATGCTGAAAACAAAGCAAAATCATTACCTATTCCTTACAAAATAATTAGGCAAAATCATTAACCTTTGATTAATTAAAACACCTTAATTATATAATTAATCAAACAAACTTGTTATAAAACACTCATCCACTAAATAATTTCAACAAAATTAAGGTAATGATATTTATCTGAAAATTACTTAAATTAGATTATATATCACTGTTTTGGAATGGTTGAATAAGATTTTAAATTACTTTTGTAGAACTATAATATTCCAATTAAGAGAATGGTATAGCGGTTATTATTTGCTCTAGTCTTCTTCATTTGACAACTAGAGTTAAAACTGCATGGAAGTCGGCGATCGATGACAATGGTGTAGGACAATGAAAATTATCGGAGAAATCTCCAAAAAATCAAGAAAAATTCAGTGCAACAATCCGATGACATAGGACGATGTCATTATCCCTCAAATTCTCAAAAGTAATAATTTTAAGGTATATTTCTTTATTTAGGGAATAAAATAACAAATTATCTCTCCTCCTTTAGCCTCCCTTCTCTCCTCCGTTCGAATGTGACAGTGGTTATGGCAGTTATACCTGGCAAAAATAAACCCGATCCAATTTTGACCTGGAAACCGACCCGGAAAAGTTGGGTCATGAACAAGAAGATTTGACCGAACCCGTCAACCTGTATTAGAATGTTGACCGACKTGTTACCGACCTGACCGACCGATTTGACTGATTTATCTAGTATAATTACTTATAAATGTGTTTAATTATGTACAAATCACAAATAGTAGTCAAACTAATAAATGTAAATATTACAGAAGTTCACTTGTTGCAATAAAAAGGAAGTAGAATGAGTAGTTTTGAAAAAAAATTATTAGTGAGTATGATCAAATTATGCATTTTTTACCTTTTGAAACCCTAATACTTAGACCATTTTTTGCAAAATTTATTAGATTCAGACAAATATATAGTTTAATGACTAATTTCTACTTAGTTTAGTCACATTATACATTTTTAAGTCCTAAAAACCTTAATAATTGATCTAATTTTGGCGAAACATCGAAAGAAAAAAAAAAGAGCTAAAAAAAACTTAACCGACCGACCGACCTGTTACCAAAAATATTGGATCATGAACAAAGAAATTCGACCCGTTACCGAAAAATGACCGACCTGTAAATACCCGAAACCGAACATTGATCGACCGATACCGACCCGACCAGCACTTCGTGGCGGTGGAATATTCCCTAAATTATGAAATATACCTTCCCTAAATTATTATTTTTGAGAATTTAAGCTCAACTCATGTTTATACGTAGGATTTTGAAACTCTCATCATCTCATGTGTAGTAACGGGATTTCTTAACTTTTCGTGAAATTTCCCTTTTTTTTATTTATGATTGGAAGCTAGAAAGTCATATGACCCCTGAGACAATTGAAATGGAAGACAGGATCGGGTTAACAGCAAGAAAACTTGCACCACTGAAAGTTATACCAAGGAGAAGTGTTGTGCAGTTCAACTACACGAACTATTAAGGAAAAATAAATTCGATAAAGATCAGACTTTCAGCTACTCACAGCATCCTAAAATGTTCTCTGCACTTTGATTTTCTATACTAATTTATCCCATTCCATCATCTTTTTGTAACGGTTTCTCTTACTCTTCTCTCAATTCAATGCGTAGATTCTATCAACTTTAATCCATATATGTAATGATATGTAATCTCCTTTCGAATCCCGAGTGTGGGAATCATTAATCATCAAGGATGAGTACTGTGCATTGGGACGATTGGGTACAATAAGTAATCAATGTAAATTGCAAAACACACGCCCACATAGTTGAAGAAAACACTAAAGTGTTTGCATCATCCCCCAATTAACCACAAAGGCTATCTACATCATGAGTTATGAGATGGCCCGAAAAACTGCATTTTATTTCTAAACAGTACTCAGGTTGCTACCATCATCCCAAAAACACTCGGTTCACGACAATCCAAAGAATAACCAACATCACACAGAAATAAAATGAAATACTAGCTAATTAACCACAAAGGAACCATCAAAAAAGGTGACTAGCTCTCTAGGTGCTGCACAGCTCCTGAAGGCCAAGTGCATTAAGCTTTGAGATAAACCGCATTTCATTTATAAACAGTAATCAAGTTGTTACCACCATCTCAGAATCATGAAAGTCCAATGTTAGACTAGCTAAATTTACTACAAAGAAACCAATAGCAAAAGTGATTAGCTCTCTGGGTATCGCAGAACTCACAAGAGAACCATAACAAGGATCATCATCAAACAATACATAAGAATCGAAATTATCTCTCAACACTGATTTTTTTTTCTAATGAAACTAAATGAAGGCAGCTTCCCTGTGTCAAGCATGAGCAAATGTTGGCCAAGTGCAACCACTAAGGGACTTGACTACATTAGTAATAGGGTAGAGTAGAAGAACACACTTGATAAATGCAAAGCAAAACTACTACACAACAATTCATTCTATTTCTACCCAATAAAAGAAACATGTATGGAATTAAAAAAAATAAATATATCATTATAAGAAATTTCATTTGTAATTTTAACAAGGTACTACGGTAGCCCGGAAACTATTTCACCCAATACAGCAAGGAAATAGAATGACACTCAAAATCATCAAACATTCATGTGAACTCAAGTTCAACTCTCATGCATAATACAAACATTGAGGTTACCCATTGCATGTCACTTGTAAGGTATAAATCATGCTTTACAATAAGTTAACAATAAGATCAAGCATATCATGGCTATAAATTGGCAGCAGAAGAGGGGAAGAGGCGGAATGCATGGTGTAAGCTAAGATATAATTGAACAATGTATAGCTAATGTATAAAAGATGGATAACTCATCTGCCATCTCAAACGGATTCTTCATTATGTGGAAAAGGCCTTCTTCATACGCCGAGGCACTTCACGTATCTAATATGAGTTTCCGGATAATACTAGTGAATTACGATAAGCTCCTTACAATACCACTATCATTAGAGAAAGCAACAAATATTTTGCCTGATAAGAGATCAAGCATTGCAAGCAATATCCGTCTGGATTGAATAACCATTATAAACTTGGGCAGCACTAGCTTCAATAAAAGTACTCTCATTCACTTCTTTACCAAATCTATATAGGTAGTTCAAACCCAACAAAAGTTCAATAATTGCAGCTTCAGTCTTCGATTTATTGGCAAAAAACAAAGTCTGCACTAGAAGAAGACTCCCTCGAGGAACAATATGTTGCTTCTCATAATTCCTTTCAGAATGCCATCTAACAGTATTATGCGCAAGAGGAGAAAGCCATTCCAACATTCTCATGATTGCCAGACTCCATTCCGTAGCAAGGGCAGAATCATAGGCTGAGGAAGCCAAGGATTTGGTGTACAGCTTTAACCTTGCCCTCAACATGCTTCTTATGCTTGTTGTTAACATATCGTAGAGATCATCTCTTGCATCAGGGGCAATCAAATGAGGTGATGAAGCAAGCTTTTCGATTAATATAATAATATTTGCATAATGGAGACTTAATGAAGCACTTCCCAGAGAACATGGAGGAGTATTTGACAATATACATTGTGAAAGCAAAGCATGGCCACTTGTGGGAAAAGTGCTGTCGCAAAGAGAAGGATCCACTTTGTTTAATTTTCCATCCACGTCATTCATAACAATAGCTGCGGAACTTGATGGACCACTGCTTGTTGGCGTGCAGCTCTCAACTACAGGAGAATCACTTCCACCAATCATGCACCCTTTAAATGGTCCTGTTTGAGCAAACCGTTTTGTGCTTAAAAAGGGGAACTTTCTATGTCGGTTATGTACTTGCTGTTGAATCTGTCTCTGTTGTTTTTTGGTAGCTCTCTTGCTTCTTGTGGGAAAACCCAGCAATGAGCTTGACCTAATTAGAGGTCCTGAGTAAAAGATAGAGGCATGATTTTCAGAGGGATATACAGAAGAATGTACAAAGGAACGGCTCCGAGGCAGAGATCCGGCTGTAGGCTGAGGCCCAGGGACATTATTTCTGTCCAAAAACATCACCTGATTGATTCCAAGAAGTATCTTAAGCCTCTCAATTATGGTAACTAGACATCTTGACAGAAGTTCGACAGTGTAGTCATAAGTCCTTGACCAGGGAGACATTTCTCGCAAGTTTTTTACCTCCTGACGCTGCCAAATGACCTTTTGCTGAAATTCAAGAACTTTCACTCGATTAGTTTCTGGATTGCATTGCATTCTCCTCAAAGTTTGCTCAAGCTCCACCAACACTTCCATCTCCTGATGCAATTGTGAAGTAGCAGCAACAAATCTCTCCATTTTCTTAACTTTCTTCTCCATTTTTTTCCATTTGTACTCCCATCCATACATTTCGATAGAGTTCTCTAAAGGGCTACTGAAAAGCTGGTCCAAACGATGATATAAAGGATTAGTGCACCTCTTGCCCAACCTAGTGACAGAGTGTGCAGCATACCACAAATTCTGAACTATTTCCGCAAAAGCAAGATTCATGAGGTAATTTTCATCATCCGAGACAAGTTTTACAATCCCAGGTGAGTTACTTACATCTTCCCTCAACCTTGCTAACTGAACATCACTCAAACAATTCCACAAGTTGACAACCTTGGACATCAAAGTTGCTACCTCAAATGCCAGAATGCCCATCACAGCTTTCTCATAATGCGATCCATTTCTTCGTGAGTTTCCCCACAAGCTGCTAAACCATGACTCTTTCACTCCACCTCCCATCCTACATAAGTATATTAAAACAAATTAAGTTGCTAATTATGTCAGCTGAAATAAACTCATACATAAAAAATTAAAAAAATTAAAAAAAAGGATCCCTAAACAGCAAATTTCTCAGAGTATATGACTTTTCTGACTATTAGTAATATCTACTCACAAATCATCCACTCTTCATGAGTTCATATCGTATGATACGGGTAACGGACGTGTTCATATCGTATGATCATCATTTCACAGACTAGCTTTAGTTTCCATATCCAAAATCAAGTAAAAGGTAAAAGTAATTTATGCATTCCTGTATCTCTTCTTACACATCAAAACATTCTCTGAAATCAATAATGCTCATTGAAACAGTAGCAATTGGACATCGACAAAGAATAGTTCTTTTTTTTCCCAACTATGACTTAAAAAGGCAATAAAAGGTGAGTTCAAAATCTTCAAATTATACAGATTAGTAAAACCAAGGAATTTGACAATACTTAAAAAGCTCAAAGAGGTGCATTCAAGTTAGATTAACAAAGCTTTGACAAATGTGTAAATGACCATCTCAAGTCTCAACTAAATTGAGGCAAAAATAACAAATATCTAAATTAACAGTGAAATTACAGATCCATGATTATATAATGTTATGCTGTAGAAAAAATTGATATTTATTTACCATCTTGCTTACTTTGGATGTTCTACTTGAATTCCTGAAATCCTGGACATAAGAGGCCAAGAGGGTCATTTCCCTCTATTATATTTTGGGGTCACAAACAGTCATGTAATCAGAATTTGTCAGTTTTTGTTTTCCTGCACGTAGTTTCTCATGGTTGCAATGCTTAAATGTTTTCGATGTTTAAGTGACAAGAGAAAGGCGGTCTCTCTGAAGCATCTTGCTTGTATATCTCTCCTTCCCAGTTGGATTACACAGTACACACATCTAAGTTATTTCTTTGTACTCTTTTATGTAGCTTATAACTTTAACTTGATTTTGCTTTGTTCGGTTGCAATGTATTGTTTGGCCAAGACAGGATGTGCTGGATTGAATCTTACAAGACAAGAAGAGCAGGTGATTAACTTGCTGTGGTACCCTGATAGCTGGTGGAAGGTTTTGATATTCAGAAAATTATGATATTCATATTCTGGGATAGCATTGCAGAGATTAGAATATAGAAATGATGTTAGAATTGAAACTTTGGACTAAGAGAAAAAAGTCTAATATGAAAAAGGATATATGGCTAAAAAAAGTTTATGTGATGTCAGAAAAAATGGCATTTGTCCATTTGATGTTCTAAATTCCATCTTATCAATTTAAGAAGTGACAAGCCATATGAATAATGAACCGATGGAGTTCTCTGTCTATCACTTGGGCGTGCACAGGTCGCGCACACAAACACACAATGTGCTCGAGTGCGCGCGCACAAACACACTCTGAGTGCACACACATCTATCAATTTGCATTATAGTGAACTGAATTTTATGTTATTATTCAAATAATTAGCTGAATCTCAGGCTAAGCATCTTGATGTGGTACCCCTCCATTAGAAATTTTTAATGTTGCATTTTAGATTATTATCCGGTAAAATCCGAATTAAATTTTTAAGTTAAAAAAGGAAGAAAACCCATGTAATTCCACATCAACCCCGTCATGTGAGCTGCTCATTTGACATAATTAAGCAAAAAAATCAAAACTTTCAGCATTCAAACACAGTAAAGACACCCAAATCAAACAATTCATCAATCAAGTTAAATAAGCTAAATTAAAACCAGCATATAACATTATAACCAGCATAAATCTGAAACCAAACAAGCTCCCAATAAGAAACAGTGACAAAATTGAAGTGGGGTGAATAGACTAACCAAGAAAAATTCCCCTTTTCAAGAGCTCAAAGAATTCTTCAATGGAGGAGAGAGAAAGAGTGGGTTTGAGACACAAGGAACTGGGTTACATATAAAACCATGACTCTTTCACTCCACCCCCCATCCTACACATGTATATTAATACAAATTAAGTTGCTAATTATGTCAGCTGTAATAAACTCATACTTAAAAAGGGATCCCTAAGCAGTAAATTTCTCAACTATTGAGTAAACAACTTTTGCTAACTATAACTCACAAATCATCCACTCTTCATGATTTTTGCTAGTCGAGCTTATAAGAGCTAAAAATAGAGGAAGTAAAGAGCAATCGCAGCTAGAGACAAAGCGCAGGTCAAAGCTTGGTCAACACAACTAAGTTTGTCGGACAATGTTAGCTTGCGTTGAGACAATGTTTGGTATGTAGTTGGACAATGTTACAAACTCGTAAGACAATGTTTATATATTTACAAGTGAACAGTGATGAATAGTGCCAAACAGTAGCTGCGCTAGATTTATCATTCCTCCTAAAAATATGGGTAACGGACGCGTTCATGTCGTATCATCATCGTGTCACAGACTAGCTTTAGTTTCTATATCCAAAATCAAGTAAAACTAAAAGTCTGACAACCAATTCATGCATTCGTATACCAAAACATTCTCTGAAATCAATAATGCTCTTTGGAACAGTAGCAATTGGACAATATGGACATCAACAAAGAATATGGACAATTGGAACAGTAGCAATTGGACAATATAAGGTGCATTCAAAATCTACAAATTATAAAGTATACAGATAAGTAAAACCAAGCAATTTAACATAAAGGAGTATGTATATACTTTAACAAGAAATTAAAAGGCTCAAAGAGGTGCATTCAAGTTAGATGAACAAAGCTTTGACAAATGACCATATCAATTCTTAACTAAATTGAGGCAAAAATAACAAATATCCAAATTAGCAGTGAAATTACAGATCCATGATTTCATAATGAACCAACTACACGCTCCGAATTAAATTTATAAGTCAAAAAAGGAAGAAAACCCATGTAATTCCACATCAACCCCACCATGTGAACTAGCTCATCTTGCATAATTAAGCAAATAAAAAAAATCAAAACTTTGAGCATTCAAACACATTAAAGACACACCCAAATCAAACAAATTCATCAATCAAGTTAAATAAGCTAAATTAAAAGCAGCACATAACATTATAACAAGCATGAATCTGAAACCAAACAAGCTCCCAATAAGAAAGAGTGACAAAATTGAAGTGGGGTGAAAAGACTAACCAAGAAAAATTCCCCTTTTGAAGAGCTCAAAAGAGGTCTTGACTCTTCAATGGAGGAGAGAGAAAGAAAGAGTTTGAGACACAAGGAACTGGGTTACCGTGTAGAAGGATAGATGTATGTCTTGTGTGTGTAAAAAACAGTGTAAATTTGGAAGTGTGTTGAAGAGATTAATTCATGATAAAATAATTATTGGAAGGTGTGTTGTAGACTTGTAGTGAATGAGTGAGGGAGAACTTGCAACTTTTTGTTGTTGTTGCGTTCATTTGAATGAATGAATGTACAGTAGTGTGAAACTGTCAATGAATAAATTGACATGAAAAGAAATGTAGTCCAAATTTTTTTAGGGGGTGTGGCCCACATCCATCTGCCTGTTTGCTGATTGGTTCATCATGCTTTTTAACTAAAGTGTGATAACCCTTTTTATATCGTATAATTATACTTAGCCAAAATCGGCTTGAATATCGACTCGGAAAATTGGGTCTTGAACAACAGAAAAAATTATACTTATCAAACTTGTTTTTGATTGAACCCAAAAACTCACTTTTTTAGGAATGATTGATTCGTTATCGATCGATTTGCCCAAGTATAATCTTATACACATGCAATGCAAATAATTTTAGGCCTCAACACATATCTTACATGAAGTTAAAGTTGTAAATGTAAATATTGCATAAGTTTTGCTTTTTTGCAATTTGAAAGAAACGAGGGATGAAAATTTTGTGGTTAGTTTTAGTTACATTTTGTATTTATCAACTCCCAAAGTCCAAATAATTAGTCTATTTTTTGCGAAAGTGAAACATAAAAAAAATATTTTTAAAAAACCCAAAAAAACAAAAAAAATAATACTTGACCGACTGATCGGTCTATTATCGTAAACTTTGGGACATGAACAAATAAATTCGAACATTTATCGAAAATGACCGAACTAAAAGTAAATGTRAGGTATAGGCATAATGCATAAATTATAAATAGTGCTCCGTACAATACTTATCGGCTAATAGGGATTATTCTATTCAACTTACGGAGTATTTGCTTAGGATTTTTTTGTCCATAACTGTCATAATTTTAGGGGTTTTGTGAGAATTTCAAGCCACTTAAAACATATGTATGTGAGTGGCACATTCGTCCTTCAATGCCTTATTAATAACTGAATATAATCAAAATCGTCTCATTATAGTTGTCTCTCGGAATATTTACATAATGAAAATTATTATCACTTGCTTTGATTGAGGTTTTAATAAAAAAAAAATATGCAGGCAATGTGTGCGATAATCTTAAAATATTCGTGAACAACATTAGCTTGACAATAAAATCATTAAGTTCGCACGTAATTTATATATATATATATATATATATATATAGAAAGAGAGAGAGAGAGAGAGAGAGAGAGAGAGAGAGAGAGAGAGAGGTTTAGTTTCAAATGACAAACAATCTTGATCATTGAATTTGGAATGGTGGGTCAACATTTATTTCATGAAAAAAAGTAAATGTGCAAATTTTTATACATAAATGTGCACGAATTTTCCTCTGAATGTGCAAAAATCATATAATATATATATATATGCATATTTATGTACAAAAATTTGCACATTTACTATTAAATTTATACATATATCGTCATTTAAATTTAACAATTTCTTTGAATTTATTACATTATCAGTAGGAAATTGTCATATAACTTAAACGCTATTATATTATAACACGAGCGATTAAATCTAGTAAAAGGAATAAAGTAAAAGTAATAGTAATTTAATAAAACATCCAAACGAGAAAGTGATAAAAATTTAGTATGGAGTAGAACGAATGGAATACGAAGTATAATTTATCTTTTGAAAGGAATCTATAATTTATTCAGAATGTATTGTATGCATCAGATGCACAATAAATTTATTATGCATCAAGCATATAGTTATCATTTATATCAATATAGTGACCCTTTATATTAATATAGTGATCTATTTTCACTTTACATCAATATAGTGATAAATAATAAGGGTCACTATATTGATAAAAAGAGTTACTATATTAACCCAAATGGTCACTATAATCTGTGATGCATAGTAAATTTATTGTACATCTGATGTACCTAATACTTTGTCTAATTTATTTTGTTTTTGAAAGTAAAATAAGATTGAAGCAACTACTACTCCCTAGCTAGTCAAATACTAGTAGTTTGCAACAGCTAGCCTAGTTAAGAGAAGTGATAAACCTAGCGCAGGGTAGTTTTGTAATTTTTTGGGTATTGTTCATGTATTGTTCAGTAGTGTTCATCAATTAAAAAAAATCATTCAATTCAAACATTGTCTGGAAATATTTTAACATTGTCTTACGAGTTTGTAACATTATCCACATATATACTAAACATTGTCTCAAAGCAACCTAATATTGTCCGACAATCTTAATTGTGTTAACCAAACTTTGACCCGCGCTATATCTTTAACCGCGATTAGTATCTACTTCCTCGCCTAGTTAATTAGTTATCGATAGATTGGCTTGCTTTACCCAATACCAATAATTTAAAAACATGATTTTAAATAATTTAAATTGCTTATTGACATGTGTTTGAATCGATAAAGTTTCTAAAGCCTCATATAATAAGCGAAGGTTTAAACTTTTCTGTCAAATGCATAAAGCTAATGCTGTGGCTTTTATAAAAAGAGGGCCAAGAGGGTGTGTTGGTTTAATCAAGCTTAGCTTCAACKCAAACATTTGCTTTCTATTCAAATTTGGAATGACATATCACCACTACAAAAAGTGCATAATATGTTGTTTAAACTACCATCATTGAAAAACAAATTGGATTATAAAATTTCTACATTGCAAATTTTTAAGGAAAGGAATAGATGCATAAATAAAATTTAAGTTACGGAGTACATCAATTACATTAGCATTTGTATCGATCAGAGAGTTAGCATTTGCATGCAAATGATCAAGGTCAGCCTAAAGTTCATTACTACAAACCGGAGGTCCGATGGAGGGGTACCCCGATGAATTACATTGAAGAGCCCCACATTGCATGCTTTTTATTTGCATCATTTTAATGTTTGCTATCAACCACAGATTAGTAGGGTAATTTGTGATTAGTAAGTAGTTAAAAGACGCTTGCTTTGGTTGATTTGACTAATCTAATTATTCATGAAATATACACAGTACACTTCTTGTCATGATCTTATAACAATTCTGAGCAAAATCCAGCCCCATGTGAGTATGTGATAGCCAAGTGATAACTGTATATTCCTTATGTTCCACTAAATTCCTACTATGTTTGCCTTTTATGTTTGTTAATGCACAATTTGTATGCTAAATATCTTTAATTTTACATTAATAAAATTATAAAAATTAGATTTTAATAATCTACTCATTAGACGATTCAAATTAGATTCAACTTGACTATATCTACTTTTATATATTGACGAGAAATTAGAAGATTCTCACAATTTATGAATAGTAACAGTTGTTGTACTCCCTAGCTTAAAGTATAATTGCAAATTAGATGTTACACCATAGTGTATAATCTAAATTGTACTAGAAATATTAAATGATTTGTTTAGATGATTAATGTAATTTCTTATCTTTTAAAACATTTATTCATTCCACTTTTTAAGCATTTCTTTTGTTTTTTTTCATCTTTATTAATTGTGAAGACATTTAATATTTTTTTCATTTTTTAAAATTTTAATATATTGATTTATTTTATTTTCAAAGATATTAAAGTTATACCGAAACTTTTGAAGTACCATAGAACATTTGAAAATAATTTACAGAACAAATATTCCTACCAAAAAACATGTACTCCGTAGTTGATACAGAATAGAAGTATCATATTACGAGTGTGTGTTCTTTTCAACTTATTTGAACTTATACGAAGTTATCTTATCTTATTTGAATTTATTGATACTTATCTGAACTTATTGATACTTATTTGAACTTATTTTATGAAAGGAAAAAGTAATGATTATACTTATTAGTACTAAACCGAACTTATCTAAACTTATTGATACTAATCAGAACTTATCTTATTTAATAAGTACTGAAAATAAGTTGAAAAGAACAAGCCCTACAATTGAAAGTAGTTTATACAAAGTAGAACAATGATATATATAAAAGGTAAGAACGTACATTTGAAAGTAGTTTATAGAACGGAGGCTGCTACCAAATATCATGGAACATCTACATATAGCAAAGTAAGAATGTCTTAAAATAGTTTATAGAACAATTATTCATACAAAAGAACAAGTAGACAATAAAAAAATGATCAAATTAAAGTACCATAGAATAATAAAAAAAATTGAAAATTTTAGGGATAAATACCTAGTGTTGTATACGTAGCAAGTCTTTGCTTGGCAAGCTGCAAGATTTCCTCTGCTGCAGGGTTGAGAAAAGGGTGGAGGCTTCCCGTCAATGCTACTTCAAGGGAGCTGACCTTGGATTGGAACTTGGAGATGGCTTGGCACTTCTTCGTTRCCGGGGCTCCTTAGCACCTGCAAGAAGGAGAATAATCKTTTTTAGATTATCTCCCCTCCGATGCCTAAGTAAGTAAAGGAAGAAGGAAAGTAATAAATGCAATTGAATGTAGAGAGAAGTTAGAGAGAGAAACGTCTATACTTGCTTAAGTATGAGTAAATGCTCTCAAATGTATGAAAAAATTGTGTAAAATATGAGACCTCTCAAGGGGTATTTATAGGCATTTGCCTTGTACCTTGAGGGCTTGGATGTGTGACACTTGTCACCATCCTAAGCGTAGACGCATCTGTTTTGCTTGCTTAAGTGATTTGATTTACGGGGCGCGTCCGGTTTCCGGCTGAAGTTATACGGATCAGGAGCCACTTGACTCGTGACACGTGGCATGAAATCTCGTGTCATGTTGGATTCTTGTAACCATTCCGAGATGGACACGTGGCCTAATATGCCACATCACCTAGTTTCGCCGCGTTTTCGAAAATAAATACCTAATTTCTAGTTTATTTTATTTAAATACCTAGTTTCGCGAATTCTTTTGACAATGAGTACCTACTAACGGATGTAGGCCAAATTGCTAACGGAAGAGTTAAAATGGTGGGCCCCACCTGCAAATTTTTATTGTTTCAGATCCCCTTCCTCTTCCCTCTTCTTTCTTGATTTCCTTCCTGTAACTTCCCCTCTTTCTTCTCATTCCTCCGTTACTCTCTCTCTCTCTCTCTCTTCTTTTTTCTTCCTTCCTTTTCTACATTCAACAGTAAGATTTCATTTTTCTTCTACATATTTCAATGTCTACTCAAATCTCAGACTCAAATCACTCACAAATTCCATTTTTATTCTCAAATCTCACTCCATATTCATTCCTAAACACATTGTGTGAATAATTGTGACACCTTAAATAGGGAGTCATGACATTATATATATAGAGAAACATATTACAACCTACAATTTTATAATTACAAGAGTGTCCTTAGGCACATTACTCTATTACACATAATCATCATAATCGAAAAAATCTCACTCCATTGACAAATCCAAAGACTCGTGACATGTGGTGCTAGGTTTGCGAACGCTCGTTGGTTGTAATGGAAATGGATTTCAAATTCCTTTTGAATCAATGTTTTGGGTTTTGGGTGGGTTTCAAATTTCTGGATTTAGGGGTTAGATTGGGTTTGGGTAGTGTTGCGAATTGGTGCAGCGGTGGTTTTTACCCTTTATGGGTTTGCTTAGTGGTGGCGCAACTAGTGTGGTGCTCGGTGGTCGTTTGTGTGGTGGTGACGTGAATTTGCTCGGTGGTGTTGCAATGGGTTTGTTGGGTTTATATGCCTCATTTTATCTTTTTTTAGTCGAAGTTTTATTGGATATATATGAACTTGATGTGTTTAATTTGTGACTGTTGTGAGTTGTTGATCTAATGAAAGAGGAGAGATTAAGGTGGATTTTGGGAACGGTGAAGTGGCGGTGGAGGTGGATGGGGTGGTAGCGACGATAGTGATGATGTATGGTGGGATGGCAGTACAGGCAAAAGAAACGAAAGTGTGGGGCCCACAATATTTAACAGAAAATTAACAGAATTGTAAAATTTCCGTTACTAGGTACTGATTTTCAAACTTTGGTCCAAAACTAGGTATTTAAGTAAAATAATCTGAAAACTAGGTATTTATTTTCAAAAATGCGTCGAAACTAGGTATTTATCCCCAAAATTTCCTTAAAAAATTGCATAGAACACGAATGTTCAAATAGAACAAGCACTCTAATATAGAACACACACTGCTAGTCTGCTACAAAACACTTACACCAACGCAGAACACGAACACTACCATAGAATACATACGGTGCCACGAACGTTTAAATTAAATAGAACAAGTACTCATTAGCAAAGTATGTGAATGTTCGAACTACCATAGAGTACATGGACAATTGTCAAAGAACAAGTACATTGTCATAGAACATTTTTTTTTGGTGCGAAGAACATGCATACATTTTCACAGAAAATTATAAAAGTTCAACCGTGCTTAAATAACATAATCCCTTAAAAATGAAATAAGATTAAAAAAAAGAGATTTTGAAAATTTCAAATTATTGCCAAAAACCACATTTAATGTTCAAATTGAATCTCATAATATTAAAATCATAAATGTGTAGCTAGGACTAGGGATGGAAATGGATCGGATTCAGGGCGGATGGGCCATTACCCGCATCCATCCGTCACACGCATAAATTTTCACCCGAATCATCCACCCACCACCCACGGGTGAGATGGATATGGATCGGGGGGAAAAAACGGATGAAAAAATATTTCACAAACTCCCATTGAGAAATACTAATAATAAAATAATCAATTGAATAAATTATTCATTAAAAAATGGGATTTTTCCTCATATACCCCTGACTTTAAGCCTAATAACCTATATACCCCCGTGTTTTTAGAAACGCCTCATATACCCCCCACATTAGACAAAATAGCCCAAATACCCTTAATGAAGCCAAAAACCGTTAAGTCTTTAACACCGTTATTCTTTAGGCCAATTAACCCCCTAATTCACTGATTAAACACCTTAACCTAACATATTAACCCTAAACACACCTAAATCCTCTATAATTAATTACTCAAATGCTCTTCTTCCTCCTTCCTCCTTCCTACCACGACCACCACGACACCACCATCATCCCTTCTGACCAGCAACCACCCCTTTCACAACCCCTCACCCACGACGACACCTCCTTCACCACCACAAGATCCACTGCCTCTTGATTTATCATTACCTGAGTTGCGAATGAAATTTGCAGTTATAATCTAAACTTTAAACTAACAAAAAGCCAAAGATTCTGTGTAATCAGGTCGAAAAGAAACATAGATGATGGGATTACCTCGAATATGRCAATACTTGCTAAGATTATAAATGACGATAGTAAACACTTTTCCAAATTATAGAATACATGTTATCATAATGGATCGACCAAACCCCAACCACCCACGAATTCAACCCAGCCACCCACGAATTCAACCCACCCATGAATTCAACCCAAAAACACACGAAACACACGCTACCCACAAATCCAACCTAGAAACACGAAATCTGATTTAATTGGGTTTTGTTGCTCGTGATTTTAATTAAGTTTAATTGGGTTTTGTTGCTGTGCTTGCTGATTTTAATTGATTTTAATTGGGTTTTTCGTGATTTTAATTGGGTTAAATTGCTGTGCTCGCTGCTCGCTGGTCGCTTCGTGGTGGTGCTGCTGCTTCGTGGTGGTGGTGCTGCTTCGTGGTGGTGGTGCTGCTTCGTGCTACTGCTTCGTGCTGCTGCTTCGTGCTACTGCTTCGTGCTGCTGCTTCGTTCGAGCTAGAAGTTTCAACAATGGTGGATTTGGTAGGAAGTAATTGAGGTAGGAAGAAAGGAGAGAGAAGGGGTTAAGGGTTAATTAGAGGTTTGTGTTTTGGGTTGAAAGAGAGAATGAATTATGGGTTAATTGTGGAATAATGGAGCAAAGAAATGAATTAAGGATGAATTATTAGTAAAATTCTAACGGTGTTAAAAACTTAACGGTTTTTTGGCTCATTAAGGGTATTTGGGCTATTTTGTCTAATGTGGGGGGGGGGGGGGTATATGAGGCGTTTCTAAAAACACAGGGGGTATATGAGTTATTAGGCTTAAATTCAGGGGTATATTGGGAAAAATCCCTAAAAAAAATTTCTTAACAAATTATTGACATGTACTTGAGAATTTTCCATGGCAAATAGTTTTAAGGTTAGATTATACCACTAAAAAAGGAATCACAAAGGGAATGGATTAGAATGTCATTGAATACATCCTTGTTACAATACAAATTGGGCCTAATATAGTATTATTTTAGAATTATATACATTCTTTTTAAAAAATTGATTGATGTAATCGGGTGATGGATCGAGTGATGAAACCTCACCCGAATCCGACTCGTCACCCGCATTCGTTAATTCGTTATCTGTCTTTCATCCGTTTTAATCGGATTTTTCATCCATCTAATATAACGGGTGAAGCGGATGAGCGGGTGATCCGTTGGATATTTCCATCCCTAGCTAAGACTCTAGGAATGTTTATGCATTCACTAATAAATTACAACCTCATTTTTTTTTGGTGTTAAAAAACCATAAGAATGAGAATGAAAATCTATTCCATAATCTCTAACATTGGAAGGGAGCTTTAGCCGCTTAGTTATCCTCACTCTCGCAAACCTCATGTTAGAAGTTAAAAGTTTGTGCAAACTACAACTTCATTTCATCCTCAATATTTGCAAGTTAGGCGTACTCTTGGCATTCCTCCTTCAAAAACCCTAAACCCTGAAATTTCCCAAAAATTTTGTAATCAAAGCAATCTCAACAATGGCATTTGCTCAAAATCTTCGTAGCATACTCAGCAGAACTTCATCTTCCTCCTCAACTCTTCAATCTCATCTCTCTTTGATTCGCTTTAATTCCACTCTCACTTCTCCAAAGCTCTTCGTTAGCGGTAATTTTTTACGCCTTTCTACCTAACTAATTTATTTTTGTTACTATTAACTCTTTATTTCATTCTGAATTAATGTTTACAATCAATGGATTCATGTATTTGTCAATTGTTATAGATAATTAGTTACCCATTTGGTGTTGATGATTAAATTTGGAACTGTGAAATAAAAATTGAAAATCAAGTGTAAATTTGAGTATTGTTGCTCATAATTTTGATTTGTGCTTATTTTAATTTTGATTATCAGGTGTACATTTCCTAATTAAGATTTGATTTTTGAATTTCCCATGAGAAAATTTAGTGAAGGAATTAATATTTTTAGGGATTGTGTTTGTAGAGCTGCAGCTCCTGTGGACAAACTTAGAAGGACTTGTACTGTGGTTATTTCCCATCAAATTTATGGTTAGATACTTAGATATCACATTTACTGTGGACAAACTTAGAAAGACATGTACTGTGGTTGTTTTAGAATTTAGGGTGTTTAAGATGTGTTAGAGTTTGAAAAGCTCTCGTTCTATTATTGAGTAGATCACAGACTCGCAGTAGTAGGACAACATTGTAGGAAGTATAATTTTTAGTTTTTGAAGAATTTTTGTTGGATTGGTGTTGGCGTGAAGCCTATGTATGTTCAATTTGGATGTACATGGTTTTCAATCAGTAAAATTTTACACTTTATTATGTGACAAAGTTGTAGCCTTGTAGGATTGATAATGGTTCTTTAGAAACTAGAAATTTAGAAGTTGAACTTGATTAATGTAGAATAGAGAGTTATTGGAGTGCATATGGATAGCTTTGCTACATTAACATGTTAGTCTATTAGTGTACGAGTTCGATGATTTCAGGAGGCTCTACTTGTATGTCATCAAGATTACTGGTTAGTTAATGTCTTTTCCTCTTCACAGTAGAAATAGACTAACAGATGAACTAACATGGTCTATACAAAGTACAGAATGAGATGCCCTATGTTTCTTTGCAAGAGTAATAGTTGACCTAACATGGTCTTCCTACCATGTATGAATGATATTGTAATTGGTGAGTGAGATTAGAGCTGAGTATATGTCAAGTTGAAGTTATGAAGATAAAAGTTACAATCCATTGGTTGAATTGATTACCTTAGAAATTTACAACGAGGAAGTAGCCAAACATGGATATATTGACATTACATGGTAAGGAGTATCCCCTAAGTGAGTGTTTTAAGTACCTTGGATTGATTTGGGGTTAAAAAAACATGCAACTTGTGGGATTGAACCTCTGGTATTGCTGTCGCTGCTGCTATAGGGTGTTGGATTTGATGTTAAGTAGAAAGATTTTGTAATAGATAGTATAGTACTCCCTCTGTGCTCCGTCCTTAAACGATCGCTGCAATTTCTTTCTTTCTTTTTCCTAAAAGTTAGCAACACTTCCTGTCTGGGTTGCAGAAACCCACTTTTCTCCTCTTTTTTCCGACCTTAGATGCTGAAAGAAAACATTGCCTACCCACCCGTTATAACTGTTGAAAAAGTAAGAAATGGAAAATGTGGCATATTTTTAGGGACGCAGGGGGTATTTGTCATAATCACCAAATGCTTGGTTTTTGTTAACTATGCTGTAAGAATTTAAGTACTTCCTCCGTTTTTTTTTTATGTCCCATTGTGAAAAATTCAAAACCGAGGCAAAATTTGGTGAATTGATGTGGGTATATTAATAATGTAAGTGGGGTCTAAAAAAGAGAGAAAAGATATTAAAGTAAGTGTATTGGTGAATATTTTAATGAAGTAAGTTTTGGAAAAGATATGTGGTCCCCACAAAAAAGAGTGATTGAAAAGGAATTAATGAATATTTTAAGTGTGGTCCCCAATCCAAAAAAGGAAAAAAAGAAGAGTGATGCATCTTTTGGGAAATTTCCCTAAATGAACAATGGGGCATCTAAAAAAACAGAGGAAGTACTAAAATCATCGCTTTCATCAATTTGCCATTTGACTTGCTATAGTTTATGACATAATTTACACTCGTTTACTGTAGCAAAACTTTTGTGTTTTAGAAGAAGACACTCGACAGTAGGTTGTCACTTGGAAATCTTCAATTTTAAATTTTTAACCATGCCTCGGTGATCATCTGACTTGTTTATTTGCAACTTTCACAGGCTTCTTTGTTTAGGTTCAGTTATGTGTTTTGGTTGGTTCTGCTAGATTCTTGTTTTGGAACATAATAATGTATCTAATTTGATAAACCTCTCTTTTTTGTGGGTTTTGGCTATTGCGATTCAGGGCTTTCAAGATTGACTACAGATGAAAAACTTAAAGAAGCATTCTTGCCCTTCGGACAGCTTATTGACGGTATTTTTGAGAGTGCATAAAATTTTAAGCAGTTTCTTGGTGTTGCTGTATTTGTCAGCTAATCACTTTTTTTGTGATGAATGCAGCTAAAGTTATTGTAGATAGAGCTACAGGAAGATCAAAGGGATTTGGTTTTGTAACATATGCTGATATTGAAGAAGCCCAGAAGGCACGTGAAGAAATGAACGCCAAGTTCTTGGATGGATGGGTTATCTTTGTTGACCCTGCCAAACCACGGGAGTCTAGAGGACCGCCTCCAACTGATTCACAACCTCAACAAAATGGATTCTCAGTAAACAAGACTGTTGGATGGTGCGGGCAATAGAATTTTGTTAATTGTTAATGATTAATGTTTGACATTATATTAAAAAAAACAATATACAGCACTGTACCAATGTCTAATGCATTATTTGGACTCAGGGGCGAAAATGCTCAGAGTCATTGATTCTTCTTGAAGTGTATAACAAAATAGTTCTGGTAAGTTTATGCCTGTTTGGGTAATTCTTGAACTATGTTTTATTTATTCATTCCCTCATGGACGTTACATTAAACTTTGATCAAAACAATGAACCTTCTTCCCGGAGACCCGAAAATTGGAGGCATATTTCGCAAATTTAAGTAGAGTATATTTTTGACAAGTTTCAATCATTTTGTTGTGAATCTCTTTATCCATATGCATAATGGATAAGAGCAACTCCATCAATGATGGAAAAAATCATCAAAATGATGAAAATAAAAATCATGACTTTACAACAATGATAATTGTAGTGACAAAAAAAATCTTAAGGTGATAAATCACCTCCCTCGTCTCTCTAAGACGAGCACGGTGATCAATCATCTTGCTGCAATTTGCTGGGCCCCACGCTGAGTCATGCTTCTGATTTATTTTTTTTTTGACTGAAATCAGCCAAAACGACGAGTTTTGGCTGAAAACAAGCCAAAACGACGTCGTTTTGGCTGATTTCAGTCAAAAAAAAAAAAAACATACCTGACAGTGGCAGCGACACGCGGCCCAGTCGTGCGCTGCCACGTGTCGTTGCTGCTCCACTTGCTTCCAATTTTTGTATTTAGTTTTCGGCCAATTTCACTTATATAAAAAAATTAAAAAWAAAAAATACCAAAATTCCTAACTTTTCAAGATCTATAAATAGACACCCATATTGCCATATATTTCTTCACATTTCAATTCACTCTTCCAAACATCCTTTGTTAAATTCTAAAAAATTGTCAAAAATTAGTTTTTATTCCCAAAAAAATAGTAGAAAATCAAATAAAATTCTACAAAAATTGTCAAAAAAAATTCTAAAATATCCTTCACTTATTTAAAATCAATTGAATTTAAGTGTATTCACGTTACATTATGTCAATTATTATGTCATTATTAGTCTTATTTTAATCAACGAATTAAACAATTTTAATTAATTAATTTCTTCCAATTTAAATACGAATAATTGATCCGAGATACTCTAAAGTTGCATAATATATCGCTAATTCGGAAAAAAATTTAGCCGAAATTAATAATGATAGTGGTGCACCCCGAAAATACAATTTAAAACGAATTTATTAATTAATCCGTTTTAAATTAATAATTCGAAAATTAATAATTATTCCGAAATTACAAATAATCCGAAATTAAAMATGACAACGTAATCCGAAAATATAAATTAAAACAGGTTTATTACTTAATTCGTGTTAAATAAATAAACCGAAATTATAAGTTAAACCGAAATTACAAATTAAACGTAATTAACTTAAGCACTAATCTCSATTAACTATGTCCGGAATTCAACATAATTGTAATTAGACAACACTAAATATTAACAAATTGATGAGTTGGAAGTGAGAGAAAGTGTTGTGGGGGTAAAGTGAAAAAGTATGAGAGAGAGGGATGATGAATTTTTTTTGGTCATTGGTGTGAGTAAGGTGATTGAAAAAATCATGAAATGYAAAAAGAAGAGTGAGAAAGTGTTAGAGAGAGAGGGATGATTGATTTTTTTTTCATTGATGGAGATGCTCTAAGTTTACCCTGTAGGTAAGTTGCTGCACAAGCTATGGTGAACAAATGATTGAAGGGGCTTTCTGTTAGAGTTTTGTTAGCGATAACAGGGCGCTGGGGGTGGCCAGTTGGTGGTAAATTGTGTCACATCACTAGGCAGTAGGCACCAAACCCACACCAACCTGCAGTAATCTCAATTTCTGATCCTCAACCTTATCGGTCAGCTGTCTTTTAATCGATGTCATATACAGAWTTGGATCCGGTAGAGTATTAGAGTTTTGTTGGCGATAACAGGGCATTGGGGTGGTCGGGTGGTGCCATGGTGGTAAACTATGGGCGTGTTCGGCAATGATAGCGTTGGAAGTAGCTTTTAGCGGTATAAGTAGCAGGTAGCTTAAAAGCTAGTAAGTAGCGTTGGAAGTAGCAGGTAGCGGACGAAACTAAAATTGTCAATATGAGTGTTCGGCAAAAGTAGCGATTGTATTTATAATAGAAGAAAATTAATTACCAAGTAGCTTTTTATCCTAGCTTAAAAGCTAAAAGTTAAAACGCTACTCCTACTAGCGTTTGAAAAAGGTAGCGTTTAACGCTAAAAGCTACTCAAAACGTTACCTTGRCGAACGGTAATAAAATTAACCAAGTAGCTTTTTAATCTAGTCAGAACGCTAAAAGCTACCTAAAAAAGCTACGCCGAACACGCCCTATGTGTCACACCACTAGGCACTAGACCCATGAGGACCCTGCAACAATCTCCATTTCAGGCTCTCGACCTGTCTTTTAATTCGCGTCATATGTAGATTTGGATTCGGATTTAGATATATTTTCAAAAAAAAAACCTCTTTATCTTTTCACCAAAATTCCCCACAAATTTGAAACCTTTGATTTTAAAATATATGACTAAGATGGAACTCTACTCGGTAGAGTTGTTATAAAATTCCACCGAATCCAAATCCGAGCCTTGGAGTGATACTCCGTACAATGGATTGTAAAACAGTTTAGAATGAAGTTTTTGTGTTACTCTATGTATACTCCATTCTTTTAAGTCACTCTATCTCTATTATACAAGTTTTTTTTTTTTTTTAATGCAAGTGATGTGTGCCCGCAGGTTAAAATGATAAATGTTCATTATATACACACAAAAATAATGTAAAAAAATTGTCACTATCAATTTGATCAATATTTGTATTTTTTTTATATTTCCATAAAACCTATATTTTGCAATATTATATATGTACCTTTTTAAATGTTGATGTCTGCATTGAATTGACGTTAAAATGGTTGTGTAATTGTTTGTAAGAATTATCGAGTGAAATTTGCTATTGAAACTTATCAATTGTTTATAAGAATTATGTTATTGTAAATTTGACTTGATTTTGTGAAAAAATGTTTTACGATTGAACAATATTTTAGATAGTAATTTTGAAAAAATCTTGATTATTGCTGTAAACAGTGATTGTTGCTAAAATTTAATTGTGATTGACTTTTTTTTATATTGATTGAAGGTTTATTTTAGGCAATGAGCTTTTTTTTATCTGATTTTGGTTTGTTTGTCAGTTTTAAAGTTTATTAGTTTTTGTGTTATTTAATTGAAAGAGGGGGTAAAAATGTAATTCACTTGGACACTGTCATCGCCGCCGCCACCTCTCCCTTCCTAGAGGTGGTAAAAGCTGACATTAGTGACATAACCTGCTAACTCGACAAGAAATCAACACGTTATTAACGAGTTTGGGTTGAAATTGTTGACATGTTTAAGTAGTACCTGCGCTCCGACACACCTTCGTAACTCCAAATGTCGGGTAACAGTCACAATAGTATTATTGAAACTTGCTTGAACATGAGTTGACACAACACGACAAGTTTATTAAACGCGCGGGTCGGATTAGAATTGGAGGGGTTCAACTCGTTTATGTAAAGCTACAGAACACAGATATGACATGACACGACACATTTACCACCTCTACACTTTCCCTTATATAATAGAGATAAGTCAAGAAGAAGATATGGTGCCCCTGTGCAAAGACTTATATACCCCTCAATAAATAATAATTACACATTCAATTTTTCCCAATTAATTCCATCCCTTCCTATTTAAAAACTGCATATAAGGAAAATTTTCAAACTTACAAAATAAACTAATCATGTACTAACAATTTTCAAACATTAAAAATCAAAGTTTTAAAAATTTCAAACTTTAAATTAGTACTAAATTACACATTTCATTTTTTATTTTGTTTTTAGTAAGATTTAGACATGCATAGTGTTCATAGAAAAGTTTATTTTCTTTATTAGAGTTTAATTATGAAGATTTTGACTATCCCGTACAAAATTCTACAATTGACCAATTTGAGGGGTTTTTTTTATTGTTATTTTAAAATTTTCAGTTTGGTGAGTTTTTTTTTTTTTTTTTTTTTTTTATTTTTTTTTTATTTTTTACAGGAATTTGGTAAGTTTCTATTGAGCAAAAACAATTAATAGAATCATAATTAATTAACCAATAACAGTTATACTTATTTCCCCATTCTTTTTTCCCTTACAAGTTACAACTTTAGTGAAAAGTAGGTAAAAGTGGGTAGAGAAAATAGTATGACAATGAAATTTAATTTAATTTTAGTTAAATATAATAAGATAATTTACAAAAACTACACGTAAAAAAGAATAGTATGACAGTGAAATTTAATATGTGAATAAATTTTATCTTTTTTTCTGAGTATTTTTTTTAAATAAAAAAATAAAATTGATTAGAATAATACTTTTCGTTTTGTGGATGAATCGAAAATCAAAATGACACTACTATGAGACAACGAGTTTCAAATAAGGAAGCAATAGAATTTGAATGTGGCCAACCGTACACAAAAAATTAAATCCGCAATCTTTAGAGCGAGAATATTTCAAGTGGTTAGAATTTCTTTCTCGATATCAAGAGATCCTAGGATCGTTTTTCACCTCAACTTTGTGGTTCTCCAAACACCAAAAAAACAAATGCTCGATCTGACTTCTAGTACTACTTCAATACGTCATCATTAAGTATTTTTTCTTAGAGTAACATGTCATAGTAGGAATCCACTATCTAATTTTGTGTCAATTTTTTGCCCTATGTATAATAGCTTAATTTAAATCTCCTACCATAATGCTTTATAAAGTTTCTTGGATTTAGAGAAWTAAGAATCCATTTTTATAATTTATTTGCACTATATTTAATTTTAGCCCTTTTTGAATCCATAAAGAAATATGGTTTWAAAAAAAATAATGTAGGTTTATAGACAAGAAAAAAACAAAGTAAACAAAGTAGTGTAACAATAGGACCTAAAATTGGTTGTAATTTGAACCCAAAACAAGAACTTTAATCCATATATAATCTATTTTTTTCCTTTGGATTCGCGGAATTGAAAAGTTTGCCCAAAAATATTTGATCCAACGCTTATCTCAATGTTACATGGAAAAACTAATCATATTTTAGACCTAACTTATCTACTTACCTATTATGTAAACTATTAATAAACGAATAATACACTTTTATAAGTGGAAAGGTTAGCCGTTAGCCTTACATTGGAATTTCACCCTATATTTTAGATTTTAAATTATAAGGTGGTCTTGGAACCCTTCATGTTCACATGCACATCCATCATCACTAGGGAATCTCATTTCTCATTTGTGAATACGCTATTTTTAACCCTACTCAAACTGCCTCCCAACAACTTGTTATTTTGTTTGGTGGTAAGATGGTAACAAGAACGGAGATAAAAATTGATCCTAAGAGCTCTTGAAATCGGGAGGAAATTTGTAACCGCGTGAGCTATCTGTCACTCTCTCGTAACAACTTATTATAACCACATATATAAATGACAGACGAAATGGGACAATTTCTAGTTCATCCTATTGATCTCTATTATTTCTATTATATAAGCCAAGGGAGGAGTAATGGTGCCCCCCTTGAAAAAAACTTCTTTACCCTTCACTGAAAATAACTATTTATACATAGTATGTTTTTAATACCTTTTTAATTCTCAATTATATGTAACAAGGAAACTTAAATACAATTAAGTGTAACAAAGAAACTTATGCCTTAAAAAACCACATAACTAAGTTAAGCAATTTTCAATTATTATAAACTAAAACTTGCATAATTTCTTTCTACCAAAAGAATCAAAACATTCAATTTCAATAACAACTACATTTTCATTTTTCGAGATAAATTACACAATAATTATCATCTATATAAGCTAATGTGGTCATATTATCAATCAATTAAAGTTCATAATTAGAATTCTTTTTTTTTAAAAAAAAAAATTGTCACTGCACGCATTAGGGTTGAGCAAGACCGGGCACCCGGTCATTTTGGGTGGAACCGGAACCGGAACCGGAACCGACCGGTTCCTAATAATTGGAACCGGTACCGGAACCGGTTGGACCGGTTCCAAAATTTTTGGAACCGGAACCGGAACCGCTGGGAACCGGTTACCCGGTTAGATTTTTTACAAAATAAAAATAAGTAAAAGACAAAGATTATCTAGCTAATTTCATACTTGTATATGTGTATTTGGCCACAAAAAACAATGCTTTATACAATAGTATTTCAAGTTTCTATAGTTTATATAATTTTGATTTTTTTACCTTAACAAATGTATTTTAATAAACTCAAAAGTCATAACCAGTTACTTGGTACTGGTTATAAAACCGGAGGTGCAGGATACCCGGTACCGGAACCGGTACCATTGGGTACCCACTGGGTACCGGTTCCAAAATTTTTATACCCGGAACCGGTCACCACCGGTTCCTCATTTTTGGAACCGGAACCGGTACCGATCCAACCGGTTCCGGTTCCGGAACCGCCGGTTCCGGAACCGCCGGTTCCGGACCGGTTCCAGGTACCGGGCCGGTTACCCACTGTTTTTGCTCATCCCTAGCACGCATCGCGTGCTTAAAGAGCTAGTACGAAATATAAGCCAATTGGAGCTATAGTTTTCCCCTATAAAAATACTTTTTTACCCTTAACTTAGCTTTTTAAGAAAAATAATTTGTTAGAAACCTTTTACATTCCTTCCTAAATTATATTCATTCCATTATTCAATTACTCTGTAGTTTTTAATTGAAGTTCTATCTTAATCTTAATTGATCCAATTGCCCAATCAATTCATTTCACTTTTTTAATAGAAAATTCATTTAAGAAATCCCTAAATTAATCTTTCAAATCAATACATTTTGAAACCTAAATACGGAGTACACCAAGTTAATAACATAATCAATAATCCCTTCTTTTCATCAAATTTGTCAATCATTAGTCAATCAATTACTATATATCTCTATTATCTCTATTATATAAGCCAAGGGGAGCAATGGTGTCTCCATATTAAAAGACGTAAATACTCTTAATGGAGTAAAAAACTTAATTGTCCTTAATTAAAAAATATAAATTCTTTTTTATACTTTCCATACTAAGCACCATAAAAAAAGTATATTGACTAATTTTTTTCCTATGAATAAAAAAAGAAAGTTTAATTAATTAGTGTAAAAACATTCAAATAAAAATACATTAATTACATTGACTAATTTATTCCATTGAATAACTTAAACATTGCAAATTATTTTGAAAAAAGTTTAATTAATTAGTATGAAAAATTTAAATATAAATACGGAGTACATTAATTACATAGACTGCATTTTTCACATGACTCAGTTAATCATTGTAAATTATTTTGAAAATCATATTGAATTAAATATTTATTAAATTATTATGTATTTCAATATTACTATTTTTATGTCAATGTAATTAATCATTTAATTTCTTTGTCGAGAGATTCAATTGAAATGAAAAATTACATCGAAAATCTGAAAATCATAATAACTCACCGCCACTGTTAATTTGAAACTTTACCCAATTACTCCGTACATGTTTTTTTTTTTTCTAATTGAATATTTGTTTAATATAAATTTTTAAACTGACCGCACGCATCACGTGCTTATAGTGCTAGTACTTCGTATAAGCCAAGGGGGAGCAATGGTGTCTCCCCTATTAAAAGATGTAAACACCCTTAATGATGTAAAAGACTTAATTACCCTTAA
Source organism: Bassia scoparia (assembly GCA_008642245.1). Taxonomy (NCBI): domain Eukaryota; kingdom Viridiplantae; phylum Streptophyta; class Magnoliopsida; order Caryophyllales; family Amaranthaceae; genus Bassia; species Bassia scoparia. Next base: position 33,896 of record SNQN01002009.1, on the reverse strand, counting down.
TTAAAAAAATATAATTTCTCTCTATTTTTGTACTTTCCATACTAAGAAACATAAAAAATGTATATAGACTAATTTTTTCCCATGAATAAAAAAAGAGTTTAATTAATTAGTGTAAAAAGATTCATCATCTAGCTAAGCTTATTAATACTCCAAGCTCCAAAATGTAAAGGCAATCATAATCATAATACAAACAAGAATTAATCTCCTTCTCTCTCTTTTGTTCCGTTTCTTTCCTTTCTCTCCCTTTTCTGTTAATCACTATTAAATTCATAATTACATGGACTAATTTATTCCATTGAATAACTTAAACATTGCAAATTATTTTGTAAAAAGTTTAATTAATTAGTATGAAAAAATTCAAATATAAATACATTAATTAAACATACTAAATTTTGCACATGAATCAGTTAATCATTGCAAATTATTTTGAAAATCATATTGAATTAAATATTTATTAAATTATTATGTATTTCAATATAATTAATTGTATGTCAATGTAATAGAGATGATTCTTATTAGTATGGAGTACATCGAGTGCCAAATCCTCCCCCCTTGGCTTACATAGTAGAGGTGATTCTTAGTATGGATTACATATACGGAGTATTTCTCTTAATGAGCATGAATACTCATGTGCTCTTCTTCTACAGTATTTTACTGTCAAAAAATTCTTCATCATCGTTTTCTTTTAATTCTAATATTGTATCGTATTTACGGCTTTATATTTTTAATTTTTWAAAAAAATTTTGAATTATTTTGAATGTTAGTGTTTATAAATTTTACAAATATTATTATTTGTTAGAAATTTCACCTTCTTCTATTTTTGTTGACTTTTTCAATTTTTTTTACTAAAAGTTCTTTTCAATTTAACATTATTTATCAAATGTTTATTTGTTTGTCATTTTGTCACTGCGTTAATTTACATATTTTTATGCATTTTAATACTTCCTCCATTTCATTTTACTAGCAATTTTTGCCATTTAGGAAAATATCATATTACTAGCAACTTTCATTTACTTTCATCTCTAATAAGCTTTTTAGTTTGAAATAACCAACTTACCCTTACTAAAAAAACTTTAAACATGATTGTATACCTTTTCTCTCTCTTAATTAGTAATGACAATATTGTCTTTTGCACCCCATATACACAATTTGCAAATTTCGCCTAGGAGTTCGAGCTCACTTGAAAGTTGCTAGTAAATTGAAACGGAGGAAGTACATTAATCAACATTTATGTTTTTAACGATTAAAACTTAGTATTAAGTAAAAAAAAATGAAAGCAAGCATTGCGTTCAAATTAGACTAGTTTGTAAATATATAGTGCAAATCCAGTAACAATTTCATGATAAAATTAAAACACATTTTTTTTTTAAAAAAAGGAAAAACCTAAAGTTTATATATTACTCCATCCGTTACACTAAATTTCTACCACCTTTCTCATTTAGACGTTCTACTAAAATTCTATCACTTTTGCTTTATTTTTGACCAGTTTAAATTAGTTTTTTAATTGTGTGAGACTACCAAGCGGGGCTCATTTTTTCCACTTGTGCCTTTAGTTGCACATATATTTACACTATTTACAAATTACAATATCTCTCCAATCTATCTACAGTTGGCCTTGGAGTAGGGCGAGCAGGGCTTTTGCCTAGGGGCCCTAGGGCCTACACAGTCAGCTATCTGTAGGCTGCATCGGCGATGGGTGGCTACATGCAGTGGCGACAACTTCCACTAGCTAGTTGTTAATGTGTAGATATCTCTATTATATAAGAGAAGGGGGAGGAAGATGATGCCTCCCCTATCAAAATACATAATTACCCTTAATGAAGGGTAATAAGGTATATGCATAAATTTTTCACTAAAAAAACAAATTAAAATTATATGCATAAATTATGTCAATTAATACTAAATTGACCAAATACCTTGACCCATTCTAATATGGAAAAAAAGGTGATATCCACCTAAAAATTTCAAAACACCACTTACATAAAAGTAAGTTACTAATAATTTAATTTTTTTAAAAATAAATGAGCTAATTAATTAACAAAGAAAATAGAAAGATTATAATCAAATATAAAAAACTTGAAAATAATGCTAAAATAATTTCCTAATTTGAAATTTCATTTTAAAGCATTTTTGAAATTTACATAACAAAACACGCATCGCGTGCAAAACAATTTAGTAACTTCCTATTCTATTTTTCCTCTTAGTTAGCCAGAAAATCATCTAAATTCAAAAAACTATCATAATAGAAGAGGAAAAATAAAAAAATGACGCTCAAACAATTCAACCTTGCCTGCTTTAATCCAGTAATTCCCTAAAAAAATGGCTGAGTATATGAGCAATTTTGGCTAATATCATTTAAACTCTTTATTATCTTTCCTCATCTTTTAAATAAATTAGTCCGGGTATGTAGATTACAATTTAAAATGATTTTATTTATCTAAACATTGTGAACTTGTAATACTTCTCCAATTTCTTTTTACTTGATTAACCATTAGTTAAGTTTGATTCAAAATTAATCCGAGGTAATTTTTGGAGAGGGAAAAGATAAAAGAAAAAAATTATTAAGACTTGGCCCATAAATTAGAGAACTTTAATTAGTAAATTAAATTTCTAAAAAAGTAGTGATGTCAGTAAATAAATTTCCGAAAATTTCCATTTTTGAGAAATAGTGTATGACGCTCTAATTTGCTTCTCTCGGTGTCTCTCTTCTTTTAAAAACTTGTGTCAAGTTAAAAATGACATTGTTTTTGAAATTTCAACTAAATACTAATTAAGTAATGTTTAAAGTTATGTTCTTTTCCTATCATAATAAATGTGTAACAATGAAACATTGCATAATCTAAGTTACGCTTGTAAAAAGAATTCAATTGACAAAATAATGTGATAAGATTGACACAATGAGAACAAAAACGTAATACTTAGGGCCTGTTTACATTAGTTTATTTTCAGTTCAGTTCAGTTCAGTTCAGCTTCATTCAGTTCACTTCAGTTCAGTTCCGCTCCATTCAGTCAGTTCAATTTTTAACCCAATTTCTCTCTCTCATAAAATATTCAATTCAGTTCAGTTCAGTTCAGCTCCATTCAGTTCAGTTCAGTTAATGTAAACAGACCCTTAGAATTTCATATTAAAATTTACACTAATCAGATGATATTCGTGATACCATAATTGGTGGATCATCGTGGAAAATTTAGTGTAGTTACACCGTACAACCAGTTATATATATTACTCCCTCTGTTCCAGATTGTTTTTTACGTTTCCTTTTTTGGTATTCCATTCTATTCTTTACATTTCCCTTTTCATACTTTACTTTTTTTTACCCATTACAGTTACTTTTACCCCTAAAATATCTCCTATTACTCCTTACTTATTTCTCCATCATTCTTGATTTTTCACCCAAACTTATCTCATCCATTCATTTTTAAATATGAAAAGATTTACTTTAATTTTATTGCACACATCTCAAACAATTAAAAGAATAATATAACTTCCAAAAAATACTAATAATTTATCTATATATTACCTTCCCTTAATTGACGTGTAATTTTACAAACGTAAAAAACAAATCGAAACGAAGGGAGTATAAAATTTGTGTACTAAGTATATGTCTCACATTATTATTCGCCAATCTATATTATTTAAGCACAATTTTTGTTCTTGATATTATATTTCTTTATTTTAACATACTTCATATTTGACTAACGATGAACGAACAACTAAAAATCATTGAATTATTGATATAAGAAAAACATACAAAAATCTATAAACATTTATTTGTTTGACACACATGCATCGCGCGTAAAAAATACTACTTCCTCCGGTTTTTATTAGATGCCCCAGTTTGACAATTCCACTATTCACAGAAAGCACTTTGACCAAGTTTTGCACTTTACACGTAATGAAAAATATAGTCAAATGAGATCTCGTTAGATTCGTCTCGTTAAATAATATATTAATATCTAGTTTTTTTATAATTTTTATTAATCATAATTATAGTTATTAACGGTCAAAATTGTATTTCGTCAAGTGTGTTTTGTTGACTGGGGCATCTAAAAAAACGGAGGAAGTATTTTTTTAAAAAAAAGCCATTAACCTGGTATAAAAGGTAAGGTGAGAGAATTTGGGAGGATTACAACAAGATTGTATAATAGTGACATTGCATGTAAGGCTGGTAAAAACTGACACGACACGAAAACGACTTGAAAAAAGCGGGTTAAGTTTGAGATTTTCGACACGAAAATTTAAATGGGTTGACACGAACACGACTTGAAATTAAATGGGTCATGTTCGGGTTGAAATTCTCGACACGAAACCAAGCTGAAATGACACGAAACTTAAAAATAAAAAATTAAAAAATATTACTTAGGCTAAAAACTAGTGCCAAAATTAAAAAAATAGAAGAAAAAATAAGCAAAAAATAATGTGACACGAAAACACGATACGAACACGACCTGAAAAAAAGCGGGTTAGGTTTGAGATTTTCGACACGAAAAGTTAAATGGGTTGACAGGAACACGATATGAAATTAAATGGGTAGGGTTAGGGTCATGGATTTTTGACACGAAAAAATTATGACACGAACACGACACGACACAACCCATTTGCCAGCTCGTATCATTTTACAATTTTCTATTCCATATTGCTTATTTACCTATCTTTTACTTATTCGAACAGTATCAAAATAAACGAACAATTAAGTAAATACTCAATTTATTGAGGATTTTTATTTTAGAGAAGATTTGCACAAAAAWAAAAAACTATTTTAGAGAAGATATATTTTATCAAAAAAAAAAGAAAGAAAGAAATAATGACGTTGTAAATTCACATGGAATTGTACCAGGAAAAAATGGGGTGGCTTATGGTATAGATGGTCTATTTTTTGAAAGAACACAAATGTGAAGCTTGAAAATCCAACTATAAAATCTGCTTCTTAGGTAACGTATAATAGAGATTTGCATTCTAACAAACTAAATTAAATCTCTCAATTCAATTAAAAAAATAATAATAAAAATAAATAAAGATACGATTATACCAATTATTAAATATACCTAATGTAGCCATCAAAAAAGATACCTAATAATGTAGTAATGTTACACTATTTTTTTATTTTTATTTTTTTGAAAATTTAAAAGAATGAGCAGTATAATTTTACAATAAATATTTTATTGAAGCATGCTAGCTTTAACAGCAATGCATAATGTTGACTGCTTTTGAGGGAGGGGTTTGAAACAATGACTCCAACTCCACCTTTGATCCTTGAGGACAAGAGTTCGAATCTTTATATTCCCCCATTGTAAATATCACSCGCCCTTGTAGCTCATGTGTTCCAAAAAAAAAATGTTGACTGCTTTTGTGGACATTTTGTTGTATATCTCTATTATATAAGAGAAGGGGGAAGGAAGATGGTGTCCCCCTCTTAAAATACATAATTGCCCTCAATGAAGYGTAAATAAGGTATATGTTAGATATGGTATATGCATAATTTTTCACTAAAAAAACAAATGAAAATTATATGCATAAATTATTATGTCAATTAATACTAAATTGACCAAATACCTTAACCCTTTCTAATATTAAAAAAAGGTGATATRCACCTAAAAAGTTCAAAACACCACTTACATAAAAGTAAGTTACTAATAATTTAAAATTTAAAATTTAAAAATAAATGAGCTAATTAATTAACAAAGGAAATAGAAAGATTAATCAAATATCAAAAATTTGAAAAAAAATGCTAGAATAATTTTCTAACTTGAAATTTTCATTTTTAAGCATTTTTGAAATTTACATAGCAAAGCACGCATCGCGTGCAAAACAATCTAGTATATTATATACGCGAAGGGGAGCAATGATGTTCCTCTTTTAAGATTTCTAATCTACCCTTTAAACTTAAGAAAATTGCATAACACAATTAATGTAGCTTACCAAATTAGCTATTCAATCCATTATTTTTGTCAATCAATTCAAATACATAAGAGATAATTAGATTGACAATCAATAATCAATAAAAGAAAAGTGAAAAGTTTTATCAATTAGCAAAAACCGAAAAATATTAATTTGAACCAATTAATACTTACCTTATTTAATTTATTTTCATTAATCAATCAATTAATACAATAACATACTAAAATTTCATAAATGAACAATCAAATCACTTATCTCTAATTTAATTTAAAATTTCATAAATGAACAATCAAATCACTTATCTCACACACACACACATATATATATAATTAATTAATTAATTAATTTAATAATATAGTTTTAATAATTCATTTATGAAAATTCATATTCACTGCTTTATAAACAAACAATGTTAGTGCACCAAAACATTGTTATTCAATCAATAAGGCCCTGTTTACTTCATCATATTTTCAGTTCAGCTCAATTCAATTTAATTATTTTGCTAATTAATATTTTATTAATGATAATAGTGATAATTTTTAATAATATTGATAATAATCCTTATTAGAATGATGATGATGATGATAATCCTTACCGTTCGATTCTTTATTACCGGCCATGAGTTTCTATGTTCTCTGTTTCGACGCGGTGTTGTGCTTGCTCATAGGTTTTTGATGGAGATATCTTTAGGGATCATGATGTGTCTTGCGCAGAGTTGGTGGTGTTGTAGCAAGTATTTTGGTGATGTCGTGTCCTGGCTATAATATTTCCCTAGCTTCTGGGTTGAGAGAGGAGTGGATGCTTCCCTTCAATGCTACCTCTGGAGAGCTGACCTTCTATTGCACGTCGGTTGGTTGCTTCTTACTCCTAACACCTCAAAGCTTACCTGGCACCTGCACAAAGGAGAATAATCCTATTTGGATTATCTCCCCTCCAATGCTTAAGTAAGTATAGAGTTAGGGAAGTAAAAATACCAAGCTAGAGAGAGAAAGTAGTGAGAGATGCTCTCAAGTAGTTTGGAGTTATGCAATAAATGCTAAGAGAATGTGTGTGCCATTATGGTGGTTTTTCGGGGTATTTATAGGCAATCTCTTAAAAACCAAGGCATCCTTTGGTTGGGTGACACTTGTCATCCATCCGTGCTTCCGTGCGTTCCCTACTACCATTTCAGTGTAGAAACGTCGGTTCTTCGTCCCGTTTTGGTCCGAATTAATTTTAAACAGTAGCGTTTGCCACGTGGATCGTTTTGATCCAATATTTGAAGGACACGTGGGCAAGGATTTTCCGTGCCACATCATTTGCCCCTCAAAGACCCTCTAAATCGTTGGATTTATAGGGTGTTTGATCTCGATTTTATATTAATTTACACTTTGTAAACAAATCTCAAATCAAATAATTTCTCTCTTCTTTTTATTTTTTTTGCCTTGGGAAGTGTACCCTCGTGGATGATGAGTAGCCAGGCCCAGAATTCCAATRGCCCACCTCGAAATTCGCGTGGCAGCAGCAGCCCAAGGGACAATATCCCTTCCAGCTTAACTCCCTTCTCCAATTCAAATTTCGAAAAGGAGGGGGAAGAAACCCGTTGAAACTGGGGTATAAATACCCCCTGTAGAGGAGAGAGAAAAATTCTTTTAGCTCTTCTTTCTGGCTAAAAAATCACCTTCGCTTCGCACTTCTCTCCACACTCTTCGCACATTTTCGAGCTTCCTCGACATCTCAGGTTTGCAGTTAGCAAGCTTTGCTTCGCAGTTCGCAGTTTTTCCGTGGTTTGCAATTTTCTTTCAGATCTTCTTCGACACTTCGTCGTCGTCGCACTTCAGGTACTGTTCGCACCTTTTCTTACTTCGCACTTATTCTTTATTCTTTTTTATCAAAGTAATAATGAGCGACGCAAGTTCTACGGAGTCTTCGCCCAATAAGAATAGAGTTGGGGGCTTGGAAGAGCCTAGTCCAACTTCGCCTAGCTCCAATTTTACTGCTTTCTCCTCTACCCTTGATTTTTTGTACTCGCACTCTGTAGCTCCTCGTCCCATCCTTGACACTTTGTCTATTCATATCAGGATGCCTCGCCTCAAAACAACAGCTACTAGGAGACCTGAGGACCAATTTTGGGAGGAGGAGCCAGAGCCAAGTACTGTTGGCCGCTTGCCTATGCGAGCAGAGGACTCCAGTCCTGACTTTGCTGAAATAAGTGCGAGCATTGATGCTGCCTTACAGGAGAGCAGCGATGGGGAGCCTCAAATAAAAACTGCCAAGGATAAGGGCACGGACGAGGCAGATTTTGAAAAGGACCCCTTGGCATGGATTGCCAAGAATAAGCCTCAAGAGGAGGAAGAATCCTCAAAAGACGAGGACAAGGACAAGGACAGTCCCTTGTCAACCATAGTGTAAGAGGCCTGGAGGGCCGCACTTCAGTAGTTCCAGCACATCTATGCTCCTCACATCGGCTTCGTCGCACCTGAAGTCGAGGAGAGGTTTGTGATCCCTGCTGAGGGGACTGCGATCACCCAAACAACAGAAAACACCTTCGCKGTTTACAAGGCAGTGGTGGACATGGGTCTTCGCTTCTCTCTGCACTCTTTTATAATAAATGTGCTYAAGACCTATGGCATAGGCCTCGCACAACTGACACCACAGTCTTGGTGTCACATACTCGGTTATATTGCCACCTGTAAGGTGAAGGGCTGGCCATGCAAGACGGATGTCTTCCTTCACATGCATCTGATTTCTAAGAATAGCAGATGTCAGGCTGGCTGGTTTCAACTCGAACAAAAGGGGAAGTACATGACTTCGCTGGACAAACCAAATAAAGTGTACAATTGGAAGAATGACTTCTTCCTTGTGCACACTGACGACACTCCTCTCGCGAGGATCCTCTCTTCGTGGACCTCGCACCAGAATTCATTTAAGGAGAGTGAGTTGGGTGCAAGAACCCCCTGGGTTGTATAACAACTTGAATACTTCGAGACTATAGAGTACCAATATAGGACCTTAACTCGCAAGACCACGGTCCCCAAAAACTGGCTCCCCACTCTTGAATTTTTTTGCAATAAAGACTTTCTGCAAGCCTTTGATCTCGCAGGTGGTCGTCGAATTGGGCGAGAGAAAAGAGGTAGAATTTCAACTTCTTAATTATTATTTTTGTCTGAATTTTTCTAACCAAGTGTRTCTTCTCGCAGAATCTTCCTTCGCAAAGCTGCCCAGTCATTTAAACGGGACAATGTCAAGCGAAGACTTTCAAGCTTTCTCAGCTGCCTGGCGGTTGAAGTCCCTCACAGAAAAGAATGCCTTTCATCGGGTAAGTTGCTACTCTCGCACCCTTTTTGCTCTTCTTCGCATGAAAAGTTTTCTCAAATGCGAAGATAATGAATTTGTGTCTCGCATGAACATTTGCTCAAATGCGAGACACAAGATGATCTTTCTTTTTATTCTTGCGATGTTCCTTACTTAAGTTTTTCTTTTCATTTGCAGAAGTTGGAGAAGCCTTCCGATATTCTAAAGGTTGGGAGGTCCACTGCTTCGAAGAAGGATCAATCCTCGAAGTCTGCCTCRAAAAAGTCTTTTCAATACCAAGTCCTAAAGAGGATACCCACCTCGCGAGGCGAGGAGAAAGACAAGACCAAATCTTCCTTGCGAGGCGAGGAGAAAGAAACAGCCACACATTCCTTGCGGGGCGAGGGGATAGAGCTAACGAAACACTCCTCGCGTAGTGGGGAGAAAAGCAAATCCAAACACTCCTCGCGAAGCGGGGAGAAYAGATCAGAACATAAATCTCCCTCGCAGTRTGCGGGGAAGTCCAAGGCACCTCGGGAACCTGCGAAGCCCGGGGTACAAATAAACGAGCCCACTGAGGGCCAGAGGAAAAGAGCCACTAAGGTGGCTGGCAAGGGCAAAGGGGTCGAAGTACCAGTCGAAAAGCCCAAACGTCCAAGGCCAACTCTTCTCACTCCTCCAACGCCTAAGGGGGGCTCGTCGCACTCAACTCAGGTGGGCGAGATGAGGCCTCCCTCGCCTTCTATATCTGAGCCTCCTGCGAAGAAGCATCACACTACAGGTACATCTAGTTTACCTCGCAGTTCAATTCTGGGTCTCAATGCTCATCCCACTAAAGTTCGCATCTTTAACAAGTATGGGCTGGACCCTGCTTTGTTTAGACCGTGAACCTCTAGTGGGTCGCAGTCTTCAGAGGTGACATATGAAAGGAGATCAAAGACCTTGCATGATTCTCCTCTCTCATGGCCTCGCCATCCTGATCCTCATGGTTAGTCTGACTCAGATACCATTCCATATGTGCTAGGTGATGCTGATGGTGACTCCCCAACATGCGAACAGACCTTCGCAYACATGTTTGAAATGGGCGAGAGCACCAAGACACAAGATAAGACTCCTTCTCCAGTTCCTACTACTAAAGAGCTGGAGGAGCTTTGCAAGCGAGCTGAGATCTTAAAATTCTTCCCTCCAGAATTTAGCTATGTGAGGGACCTCGACCAAATCAACTTCGAGGAGTTGCTGGCCAACCCTAGTGTTGAGCCCCCACTGATTTCCACTCCTTTGGAGAGGCTAGAGCCACAAGGTCACCCATCACTTAGGGTTGACGACAACTTTGTCCAAGGTTTGGACAAGTTTGTTGCGAAGAAGCATCCTTCGCTGGTTACTGCCCTCTCCGCCGATGCCCTAGAGGATGATAAGTGGCTGGAGGTGGATGAAGTCGACCACTACTCTTCTCGCAAGTTTGGAGCTGAGAAGAAGAAGAAGATAGTGGGCGACATGGTCCGCTGTGCGACAAAGGAGTATAAGGAGAGCCTCGCGAGGTACAAGGTTGGTTCTTGTTGACGAGCTATGAGTGGGCTCGCCGATGTAAGTTTCTTCCCTTCATCTTAATTTTTGTTTAAGTATGAATCACCGCAGTTTTTATTTTATATCTAACATTGCTTCGCACTTTCCTTTAGGTGATGGTGCGACTGGACAGTGTCGCCAAGGCCATGCGAAAGGCCAACCGCGAAGCCAAACACAAAGAGCTTCTGTACCAGGAGTCACTAGAGTACCTCTCGCAGCAGACCTTAGCTATCAAGGTCGACGATGGAGAGGCCACCTACACTCTTTGCCATAGTCTGAATGCGGTTAAGGCAGCCTATCGCAAATCACTGGAAGGCTACCGCTCCCTTTTCATTAAGCACAATGATCTGGCCAAGCATGTGGCCAAATCTGCGGAGCAAGAGGAGGAGCGAGTTAACAAGGCCATCGCTGACCAGACTGAATAAGAGGTGGCTGCGAAGCTGGCAGAAGCGATGCCTATGGTCGAAGAGGAGGCAATGGCGAGGGCTGAGGCTAAAGTGCGAGATGAACTGTTGAACCTTCGCTTCATTGCTGAGGAACAAGACAGAGAGCTCGCAGCTCTGAAGGAGAATAAAAAAATCAAGTTCGCCGAGGCTAAAAACTCAAGCATTGAAGAAATGCAAACTTTGATGAAGCAGGCCTGACATCTCTTTCCTGCGAAGAAGAGCTATCCTATTCGCTGCTTCGAGGAGAGATTGGACTACAATGAAGCTGTCAACATCATTCAGAAGATGCCTGACACACCAGAAGAGCCAAGGCTTGCCATGTTAGAGAAGAACTTCGCATATGTCTACGTCGACACTGAACATTCGACAGACTCTGCACCTTCTTCTGATTCTTCTTCAGATGGCGAAGACCAGCCTCGCCAAGATGACAGCAGCAGTAGTGGCAATGGCGAGGAGGAGGGAGCCAAAGATGATGAAGGTGATGTCGGTGCTGCCAAGGATGGCAACGATGTGGATCAAGACGAGCACATCGACATCGAAAACATGAACGATGCGGCGGACGATGCTAATTTTCGCATCCGATGACCTCTCCTCGCTTCGCCTTTTGTTCAGCTTAGCTTAGTGATGTATTGTTGTATTCCTAATTAATTTGTACAAGTACTAGGCCTCACTCAAAATAATTATTTTGATAAGAAAGCTCTGTAATTCACTTTCCAATCAATCTAATAGAAGCTTTCTTGCCATCCATAAAAGATTCCAAGTCTCGTATCTCGCAGTTTTTTTTTGCTATCTCGCAATCTTTCTTGCTTCTTTGCATTCGGACTTCGCACTTCTAGTTACTTAGGTGACCATGCACTTCCAACTATTTAGGTACACTTGCCCTTGTAGTGCATGAGTCCTTAGCTGGTCGTATGGACTACACTCACAGCCAAATGTGCGGTACTCCTTGATGTGCGAACAGGTTCTTCCTTAGGWMGCGAGAGCTCTTACTTGTGCGAAATGTCCAAGTTTATAGATTCTAAGAATTGATTGGCTTGAGACCTAGCAGTGGTTTCAAGTCAATCAATCATACCGATTGCCATTAAACTTGGAGATTGGGTCAAAGAAGTCGCAGATGTAACCCCCTCGTAGATCGCAACCTTAGTAATTGGCTGATGTGCGCGAGTTGATTTCGATCGTTTTTACAAAACGGTAAGCTCGCACGTCGCAAATTTCCCTGGTTTACAGATGTATGCAAGCCAAATTTGATCATTTTTACAAAACAGTAAGCTCGCACGTCGCAGCTTGCCTTGGTTGGCAGATGTATGCGAGCCAATTTTGATCGTTTTTACAAAACGGTAAGCTCGCACGTCGCAGCTTACCCTGGTTTGCAGATGTATGCCYGCCAATTTTGATCGTTTTTACAAAACGGTAAGCTCGCACGTCGCAGCTTGCCTCCGAGGGCGCATGCGAGACCAGAAGCTAAGCTCTAGGCGTTTGCTCAATCCTTTTGATTGTCGAGAGCCCATACTTTTGTCATTTTTCACCATCATTTGGGGCACTTGCCCTTGACATGGCTGGGTGCGAGGCCATTTTTGTTGATTTTACAAAACGGTAAGCTCGCACCTCGCACATGGTGTGGGTCGCTTGCCCTTGATATGGCTGGGTGCGAGGCCGTTGTTATTGATTTTACAAAATGGTAGGCTCACACCTCACACATGGTGTGGGTCGCTTGCCCTTGAGGTGACTGGGTGCGAGGCCGTTTTTGTTGATTTTACAAAACGGTAGGCTCACACCTCGCACAGTGTGTGGGTCYCTTGCCCTTATATGACCATGTTGGACCTTATGTGCGAACCAGTTTCTATAGTTTTTACAAAACGGTGAGCTCACACGTCGCCTTATGTATGGGTCGCTTGCCCTTCGCGCATTATTCAGAGCTTATTTTCTCATCGCACGTTTATCTTGGGACGTTTTGTTCTTCGCGGTTTTGGGACGTTTGCCCTACTAACATTTTTGCCAAGTTTAGAAACTTCTAAGCATATGACTTAAGGAATTTTAGGTTAATTTTAACAGCAATTTGTCAGTTAAGTCTCGCTTTGAGAGTCCATGGGTGTAAATTACTCGCTTTGAATATTTACTTTTTGCCCAAGGAGGGGAGTTGCCCCTGTTAAGATAACACAAATGTGAAGTTCAAAGTATTGAAGGCTTTCATTCAATCTAGATACTTCAAAGTTTTACAAGTTTTGAGCGCCTTCAGGTCGACTCAAACTTGATAATGCGAGTGCACGCTTGGCAACTCGACTTAGGGTGAGRGCRTTCAGGTRGACTCAAGTATGTTTGCTTAAACATAAAATTTCCTCAAATTGTCGGTATTCCAAGGATGAGTGAGCCGTTGCCCCGGACCGTCTTCAAGCTTGAAGGTTCCATCCCTTAACACCTCACAAATTTTGTATGGACCTTCCCAATTTGGAGTCAACTTTCCATCTTCCTTTGCCCTTCCCGTGGATTCCATTTTTCTCAACATAAGGTCTCCCAATTGGAGAGGCTTGTGGTTGACGCGCTTATTGTATTCCTGGGACATTTCTAGCTTATAGATTTGTTGACGAAGGAGAGCGTTGCCCCGGATCTCGGGTATGAGGTCAAGATTACACTTCATGGCTTCCCAATTTCCTTCCTCGGTGTACATCATGAATCGTAATGTGGGCTCATACATTTCAATGGGCAATACGYCGTCCGAGCCGAAGACAATAGTAAATGGAGTTTCTCCTGTTGAGTTCTTTACCGTTGTCCGAATCGACCATAACACATTGTATAGTTCATCCACCCATAGCCCCTTTGCATGGTCCAACTTTCTTCAATCCATTACTTATAATCTTGTTGAAGGACTCAACTTGTCCGTTGGCTTGGGGATGTGTCACGGATGCAAAGTGGGCGGTGATTCTTTGGTCCGATAACCAGTTTGTGAGAATGTTGGAATCAAATTGAGGGCCATTGTCGAAGACGATAGATTGTGGCACTCCATAACGGGTGATGATATTCCTAGTCAAGAACCCTTGAACATCCGATACCTTGATGTTTCTCATCGGCTCGGCTTCTACCCATTTGGTGAAATAATCCATGGCCACGATCAGGAATTTCTTTTGCCCCGGAGCTTGAGGGAAAGGCCTGAGGATGTCCACACCCCACTTGAATGACAAAGGTGATAGTATGGGGGATAATTGATTTGCTGGCCGCTGGTGGATGTGMCCATGAATTTGGCACTTGTGGCATTTCTTGACTAGGTTGGCAACATCTTCTCTCAAAGTCGGCCAGTAGGATCCCGTTCGAAGGGTCTTTTCAGCTAAAGACCTTGCCCCAATATGTGATCCACACTGGCCTTGATGGATATCATCCAACACCTCTGCCCCCTTCTCTGGAGTGATACATTTGAGCAATGGGTGAGAGAAAGATTTCTTGTAGAGCTGCCCGTTCCAATAAGCAAACCACGTATCTCGCCGCTTCACATACTTGGCTTTTTTCAGATCAAGAGGTAGGATTCCCGTTTGTTTGAATTCAATGATCTCATCCATCCAGGTGCTTCCCTTGTTGATGTAGTGGACCTCATCTAGTTTGTCTATACTCCATTGACTCTTGACTTCCCAAAAGACGAACCTTAGAGAGTCTCCTGTAGCCGAGCTAGCCAACTTGGATAGTGCGTCGGCTTGATTGTTTTCCGACCTAGGCACTTTCACTAGATGGAAACGTTCCAGTCCTTCAACCTCCTTCTTGACCATGTCCAAGTATTTGATCATGTTCTCATCCTGGTCATATCTCCATGACTTGGCTCACCCACCAGTTGCGAATCCGACATAGCATCAATTTTTCGTGCCGCGCTTTACACATTCTAAATTCCTGCTCGGGAGCTTCGTACTCGGCTCGTAGTTAGATGTTTGGATCTTGAACTGCAATAGCATATTCGAACGTGTCTCTTCTGGCGATTTGAACAAAATTTCTGCCCACATGAGCATTTTGAGTGGATGAACATCCAAAATAATGTCCAACACTCAGCTTGACGTTTCAATTGGGGAGAGCCTGATCATTTCGACGATAAAATCTGTTAGGGCTTGCCCCTTTATGGCCTTCCTTGGTTCAAACTCTAGGTTGAACGCTCATTGCAACTGCCTATTGCCATGTTCAGCATCTTCCGAAGACTCTAGCTTGGTCAAGTGGTTGCTTGTATGGGCTGAATAGTGTAGATAACGATTTTGTGAGCTGCAAAGTAGGGACGGAGTTTTGCTAGCGATCATGAGTTCCTGGCCAAACTTTTCAAGATTGTAGCATTACACGCATTCTTCGCTCCTTGAATACTGGCTTACAAAGTAAACCCGGAGCAACTGAGCTCCTTCCTTCGGTACCACACGGCCAGACAAAGCAGTTCAGAGACGCGAGAGATACATATAAATGTCTCTCCTTCCATAGGGTTACCAGTCTTGGAATGGAGTGTAATAGTTCTTCAAACTTGACAAAGGCGCTTCAGCCTCTTCACTCCACTCAAACTGGCACTCTTCTTGATCGGCATTGAAGAAAATATTGACATTTATCCCAGATTGTGGAAGATCTACCAAGCGCGCTTGACACCGCGTCAGTCTTTGAACTCCCTTTACATTGCGAGGTGATTGCATTCCAGAACAGCTTTAAGTTTATCAGGGTTGGCCTCAAATACCTCTTCATCAACAAGAACCAAAGATTTGCAGACAGTAACCCGCAAAGACACACTTCATTCAGATTCAGTTTCATGCCAAAATGTTTGCAAGTGTCAATTGTCCTCTCGTAAGATCCCTGACATGATTTTCCTTCTTCTTGGCTCTTGATGATCAATGTATCAATGTAGGCTTCTACATTCTTCTAAAGCTGCTTAGCGAAGTGGTGTTTCACATCTTTGGAAGTAGAGGGGGTTTCTTAGCCAATGGCATTACTTGTAACAGTAACTACCCATTGTGCATGTGACAAAGGTCGTCTTGTCTGGTCTTCCTCTTAAGAGGGATAGTTGATGAAACCTGATAAGCATAAGAAAAAAGCTCATAGCCTCGTGCCCCGCTGTAGGATCTACTAGCTTGTCAATCTTTGGGAGTGGGAAGCTATCRTTTGGACAAGCCTTGTTCAGATTTATGTAGTCCACACATATTCTCCATGTCCCATTTGGCTTGGGAACTAAGACCACATTGGCCACCCATTCCGAATACTGGCAAGAATGGATAAACCCAGCGTCTAGCAGTTTTTTCACTTCCTCGTCGGCTGCCTTGCTTCAAACCGGGCCCAAGGTTCTCTTCTTTTGCTTCGCTGGCTTGAAGGTGGGATCAACATCAAGGCTATGTTGGGCGATCTTTGGATCCAGCCCTGACATCCCTTCCGCTGAGAAGGCGAAGACGTCTTTGTACTCCCTATGCAAGTCCTTGACCTCTTGCCCTAACTCATCATTCATAGCATCACCTACCTTAARCGTTCTCCCAGGCAAGGTGGGATCCAAAGCGAAGTCCTCTTACTGGCCTCCTGGCTCTGGCCGAGAAATGGAAGCGAACAAACCATGGATGGCCATCATTTCCTAGTGAGTGCCATGGACCATCATTACCTCTCCAGACTTCCTTTTCTTGGATACCCCTTGTTTTGAAGTCTCTGGTACATCGTTATCCTTGCCCCCAGCAAGTTGCTTGACGGTGGTAAGGTAGCACTCGCGAGCGACTTGCTGATCTCCATAAATTGTGCCAACCTTGCCCTCATCGCTTATGAATTTCATCAACATTAGGTGTGTGACCACTACAGATTTAGAAGCGTTGAGAGTCGGCCTACCAATGATGACGTTGTAGGTTGTCATATTTTTGACCACCATGAATTTGACTCGCAAGTGCCTACAAACGTTTTCTCGTCCCAGACGAAGGGTAAGAGTGACTACTCCCACTGGCTGAATGATTCCACCACTAAAACCAATTATAGGATTATGGCATGGCACCAAGTCATCATCATTGTACTTCAGCTTCAACAGACACTCTAAGCTTATGATGTCAGAGGAACTTCCCGTGTCAATAAGAATGTGACGGACACGCTTATCCGCCACTTTCATTTCGACAACTAGAGGGTCATCATGGGGGGTTGCTTACCTCCCCACGATCCTTCTCACAAATGAGAACGTCTGGGAATTTCTCCTCTTCCTCTTTATCCAGGAGCATTACTCATTGTGGAGTCCTCACATAGTCCATGTGACCCTTGGTAGTTGGGCCCCTTGCGACGAAACCTCCAAAAATCGTGTGGACGATTCCGGAGTCAGAATGCTCCTCATTTGGGGCACCCTCCGTAGAGGGAGATTTCTTCAAAAATATCTTTATTAAATGCTTCTTTACCTTGCCCTGGTGTGCCAGGCGATCAATAGTTCGCTGCAAGGTGTAGCAATCGTCAGTGACATGTCCAGGCTCCTTGTGGTACTTGCAATACTCGGACTTGTCCCTCTTATCCATCTTAGTTTTGATTGGGGGAGGATCGTCGATGTGAACATCCCGACTCACCTCCTTGTAAACCTGGAAAATGTCTTTGGTGTATTCAACTGTTGGGGTGTAGCTGAACATTCTTTTCTTCCTGGCCGATGCTTTTTGTGACGTTCCCTCATCTTCTATGTTCTAGGTGCCAGACCTCCTTTTGTCAAACCCACCACTTCGATGCGCCTGGTTGCTTTGATGTTTGGAGGAGGGGGGAGTCACCTTTTCCTTGGCCTTCTTGACATCACAGACCTCTTCGGCGTGGATCCATGCTTCTGCCTCTCTCATCATTTCATTTTAGTTCCCAACCCTTTGCCTTACCATTTGGAACTTGAAAGGACTGTCCTCATCTAGCCCGCGGTAGAAATTGTCCAGGATCACCRGGTTTGGCAAGTCTGGGATATGGAGAGTTTCATTGTTGAAGCGTTTTACATAGCTCCTCAGACTTTTGTTGGGTCGTTGCTGGATTCTACCCAAGTGCAAGCTACTTTTTCTGCACTTGGCGACGTGCCATGAAATGATGAGTAAAAAGAACAGCTAATTTATTGAAGTTGTGGATAGAACCTGTTGGAAGAGAGTTAAACCACCTTTGTGCCAGCCCCTTAATTGTAACTGGGAAGTATTTACACCAAGTCGCATCATCGGCCTGGGTGGTTAGCATTAGATGCTTGTACATCGCCAGGTGATCATCTGGGTCCGTAGTTCCATCATAAGCATTAATAGATGGAAACTTGATCTTCTGAGATTGCGTGGCCATGAGGATAGAAGGAGAGAAGGGATTCTTGTCAGTTAGGGAGAGTGCTTGCATCCCCCTAGTCACCCCTTGGGATGTATGACCATGACCCTTATCCTTGTGAGCACCGCTTTGGTGACACCCCCCACGTTGGTGGGATCTAACCTCAGGCTCATGGCGTTGAGATCTCGGAGTGGCCTGGCCAGAAGTGCTGTGTGATGGACCATGCGTTCTAAAAGAACGATGTGAAGGGTTCGTACACACTGGCGTGGAACTAGTCAATGAATGCTCTTCATCATATCGAGCGGCTTGCTTAAGCCTCTTCGTTCTCTTCTTGTCTAGAATTAGCCTGGCATCTTGGTTCCTTTCCCTCTTGATCTCAATGATCTTTCCGGCATCCATGGAGGAAGCTTCACGGTCCTGCTTCCTCTTCTCAATGAGAGTTCTGACGTCTTCTGGCTCCTCGCGGYAAGAAACGTCATCTTCCACATAGGCTTCATCAAACCTATAAGGCCCACCCTTAGCAGAGGTGGCCTTGGTGGTTGTTGTGGTTGTTGTTGTGTTGGCAGGCTTAGGAGTGTTACGGTACCTCCTAGTCTGGCTCTTCTCTCGTTCCAGGGGAACGTGTTCAGTGGAAACAAATTTACCTTTCGGTGTCTGAATTTTGACCTTGATGGTTATGAGCTTGGGAATGGTGGGAGTGTTGTACTCCAAAGCTTGGGACTTGGTAGGAGCTTCACTGTCAGTCACCTTAGACTTGCCTYCCTGCAAGGCTTTCAAGCGGGCATTCTCCACTTGGAGAGCGTCAAGTCCACGCTTCAGTTCGTCCTGCTGGGAGAAGTGTTCCCATATCTCGTCCACTCCCTTGCTGATTTCATCCTTGAGTACATCGTGGGAGACGTACCTACTGTCCAAGTCCTGAAGCGACAGGTCGGTATTGTCCTCCAGGCCAACTTGGAAAGTGGAGTTGGCGGCGTTGGTCTCGCCATTTGGGTTACTCTCCTTRTCTGAAGATGGAGGTGTGATCGTCCTTCGTGTTGTTTGGTCATCTCCTGAAGCCATTTCTGATTGCCTCCCCACAGTTGGCGCCAAATGTTGTAGCAAGTATTTTGGTGATGATGTGTCCTGGCTACAATATTTCCCTAGCTTCTYGGTTAAGAGAGGGGTGGATGCTTCCCTTCAATGCTACCTCTGGAGAGCTGACCTTCTATTGCATGTCGGTTGGTTGCTTCTTACTCCTAGCACCTCAAAGCTTGCGACACCTACATAAAGGAGAATAATCCTATTTGGATTATCTCCCCTCCGATGCTTAAGTAAGTATAGAGTTAGGGAAGTAAAAGTGCCAAGCTAGAGAGAGAATGTAGTGAGAGATGCTCTCAAGTACTTGGGAGTTATGCAATAAATGCTAAGAGAATGTGTGTGCCATTATGGTGGTTTTTCGGGGTATTTATAGGTAATCCCTTAAAAACCAAGGCATTCTTTGGTTGGGTGACACTTGTCATCCATCCGTGCTTCCGTGCYTTCCCTACTACCATTTCAGTGTAGAAACGTCGGTTCTCCGTCCCGTTTTGGTCCGGATTAATTTTAAACACTAGCGTTTGCCACGTGAATCGTTTTGATCCAATATTTGAAGGACACGTGGGCAAGGATTTTCCGTGCCACATCAGGTGGGTGTCAAACACCGACGTTTGTTATCGGTCTGAGATTTCTYCTTGTAAGGAGGTTAATGTTGGGTAGACTGATGGGATCGACGGGGCTCTTCGACCAGCAGATGAGTTACCTTATTCTTGGGATGACAGTCTTGATGTCTGTGTTGACTTGACGGGGTTTTCTCCTTTGACACAATCTAGGTTGGCTGATTTTGTTCCTAGTCGTGTTGTGTCGGTTGCAGCACAGCGGAAACGAGTCAAGTATGCAGCACAATGTTGGGCTGTTGGCTATGGTTTCCTTCCTTTTTCAATTCTTTCTCTTCTTTGGGGGAATTAGATAAGGGGCTATTGCGCTACTGAAGCGGATCTAAGCGTACTCCAATGGTCAAGATATTGGGGCACATGTAGCTGTCCACATCTCCAATAAGATCGGGTTTGCAATAGCTAGAGGAGGGGAGGGGGGGGGGGYGCTAGATTGTATCTCGATTCCCCTCTAATTTCTCATAGATCGTTTGTTTGCCTTTGTTACTTGTAAACTTTTGTTCGTGACACCCTTCTGGACATTTGCTATCAGTTAGGGATTTTCGCTCGCCAGGAGGTTGATGTTGGTCTGATTAGTAGGAGCCACGAGGCTCTTGGTCCTTCGAATATTTTGCTTTATTCATGGGACGACGGCCTTGGTGTGTGTGTTGACCCTCATATTCTAAATATTTATAGGAGGTTCATGTGTTGCCAAATCAATTAGATGCTTCTTGTAGCCCAACTGTGATGCCAAAACAAAGTGCGCATACCTCCCATGAAACCATTAAACTCATCCTTACTATGCTAAAGGAAATTACAAGTTCAATATTTGCCTCACTAACAAGAATGAGGTCATCATCCGCAAAAGCTAGATGATTAGACATATGAGGGTCATTTTCATTTTCCATAATAACCTTCCAACGTCTACAAATCACTTCACCTTCAACTAAATGCGCCAAACTTTCCATACAAATGATGTATAAATAAGGAGACAAAGGATCCCCTTGTCAGATTCCTCTAGTAGAGAGAAAAGTTTCCAAAGGTACATTATTCCACAAGATTTGAATTTTTGCTCAAGCTAAGGAATGCATAATGATATCAACGAGCCACCATGGCAGGCCACACTTCATTCCATTAGTGAGTCTGGAATAAAACTCCATCTCAAGTGTAGGARGTGGGCCGTGCCCTCGCGTATAGCGGGCGCGCGGCTTGGTACTACATCGAGGTGCTTTGCGTGGGCTTGAGCCACGGAACCCGCACGTGAGTGCGTTGGGGTAGTGTTGTCGAGTAAGGGGAGTTGCCACCGTGCCTATAAAGGTTATTCACGGACGCCCAAAACGTTGGTGCCAAATTAATGGCCCCACGTTTTGATCCAGTAACCAGTTCGTGGGTTCGGGGACATGGTACGAATCAATTTATGACTGGGCGGTTTGGTTATGCTCAGCTGCTTGTGAGCATGAGGAAAGCTTGCCGGCAATTAAATTGTCGGTGAAGGTGGCGATTAGAGGCCGTGGCGGTGATCGAGGTATTACTTTCCTTTTTGTATCTTTGTCTTTTCTTCACTTAACGTGTTGACTTATTGTGTGTTTTGCAGCTCTGGGCTTATTCTTATCTTCGCCCTCATGAGCCCCAGCGCTCCTGGGCCTCCACAGTATCCCGCTGCTATGTGTTGGGCGCGGCTCAGACTTTGAGACCCAAATGCTCTGATAGACACTCGTAAGAAGATCAAACGTAATGAAGGCTCACGAGGTAGATATCGCCCTTGGTTTCTTCTCCTTTTTCACTTTCAATACTTTGTGACATTTCCCATGCTCTTTAATCATAGTGCACTTTCGTCCTTTTGCCGGAGTGGATCATTTCAGTTGCTGCTTAGCGCTTTCCATGACCGGGACTCCTCGTGTGTTCAAGACGCCTACTGACGCGGTGTTCTATCTGGGTGAACGTGTAGTGAGGCAGTATGCTCGAGATTTTCCTGTGGTCCTGCAGATCCCGGCAATGATGATGCATCAAACCTGCTGCGAGGCACTTAAAGCTGCTCTTTCGAGGCCATTGATCACACTTCTCTACTTACGAGGGTGTGGCTTATAGTGAAGTGTGATCTCCCTGGCCCTGCTGTCGAGTTCATCCTCGCCCAGGGTATTTGCACCTTCTTTGTATTCTGGACCTTGTTTGTTTGCAATGCCATTTTTAATCAGCTTTTCTCGTTTTGTAGCATGATTTGGCGATGGAGTTGTTTTCCTTTCGCTGATCTTACCATCAGTTATGATGGGCGATTCGGTCCAGTACAGGAGACCTTGGATGAGGCGCCTGAGCAAGACTGCATGCTACCGTTCCTTGCCACCTGACTTCGAAGGAGTGAGTATTATGTTTGTTTTCTATGATTTCATTTCGCTTGTGAGTTAACACTTGTGATGCCTTCAGTTTAACCGAGCGGGATCGGAGCGATCTGTGAGGGTGATTGATTCCTTGAAATGGAACTTGAAGACTCGACAAGCTCATTGGGCATAGTTATCCTTCACCCAGCGCTTTTTGTTTTATGTTTAACTGCTTAGCTTGTTTGAAATACTTATTCTTTTGTATTTGAGTCAACAAAGTCGCAGCTCTGCGCCTCAGTCTTCTTTAGCTCTCATTCTCGACTCAGTTTGCTTTTCAGGCGGGATCACAGTTCGTGTCTCAACCTCTCCGCATTCTAGGCCCCACCATCCAGTGCTTCATGATGCCTTCCTCGAGTGCGGCGACACCATCATCATGTCTCCAGATTATTGACCCAGTGGATCGCTTCATGAACTCAGGAGATGGTAGTGGGACCGGGGTGCACTCAGTAAACTAGGAACACTTAGCCTTGAAACTACGGGTTGTATGATATGCAACTTATGTATGAATGTATGAATGCATGTGTTTGTATACTATGGAACTTAGTATGTGCATGTATGCGTTTATGTATGTGTTTGTATGCATGTATGTATGTTTTGTGTTATGCATCGACTCTAGTATGCATTGGAGGACCGACTTCCTCCCAAAAAAAAAAAAACAAAAATGACAATCTACGATGCGTTTGAGTCGCAGTGAAAGCACATGCATTAGCCGAATACAAAACTCGTCCCCCCATCTGCAAATACGGCTGAAAATAGGCCAAACAATCTACCCAAAATTGAGTGAAAATCATTCGAAGTTGCAAACGTGGCGTAGTATGGAGCGTATAACGCTACAGAGGCGTATATACGCTGCCCTCCTGCGTATATACGCTCTAGGTAGCGTATATAGCTGCTGTTGCTTCACTTTCCAAAAAATTTTAAGGAAAGTCCAGTACAGGTGCAAGCTGCGTATATACGCTGCTATGGTGCGTATATACGCTCTGATCAGCGTATATACGCTCCATTTTCGCGTATATACGCTCAGCTTAAGGGCTTTTGGCTCAGTTTGTGCATTATAAATGAGACGTAGTTTTTGGGACTTATGCACCTCGAAAACCGTACTCTTGTCTTTTTACTACAAACCTTAAACAATTTATTTCTCTAAGTCCTCTTAGTCAGGCTCGCAAGGTTGAGTTCGCTCTAGACTCATGATACGTGATCTCTCCAACACGGTCAAAGGCGACATTCGTGACCATCATTGCAGCGTTTTTCTGATGTTCAGGTTGTGAAAATTGATATTCGCTTTTTACTTGCTGCCATAAATTTTTGGAATCCTCGTACTCATTCTTTTGCTTTAACAATAATGAAATTACACCATTGCCTGAAGAAATTAATGCCATTATTGGTTGGCCCATGGATCACCCTCCTTGCGCCCTGACTTTATCGAGTTCTTTATCAATTTTTTGAAATTCATGGGCTTGAGAAACGCAATTTTCCTGACATTTTTTGTGCCAGCGAACGATTTATATTGAGATTAAATTGACCACTTTAGAACAAGGGTAGAATAAGTGATGCTCATAGGAGAAGAGCCCTATTTTTTTGCCTATTTTGTCATTATCTCTTCCCTCAAAAGTCGGAAAATTTTGGCCTTGCCTCCGTTATCTCTGTTGTTGAACAATGCGAGGTTGGTGTTCACACCTCCTTACTTTGTTGCGGGGAGATGTTGCTTGCTTTGGACGACTTGGAAAAAGATCCTTAACAGCTCCTATGACTTGTTGCCCTTCATAATTTTGCAGGATAATACATTCTTAATTTGTTAATTAAAGTAGTAATTCCCTGTATTTCTAGTGTTCACTAAATATTCATTTTTTCTTGACAGATATGGTTGATGGAACGCTTATCTTTGATTATGCCTCCTGAGAACATGGAATCGTATAACACTAAAAGCTACTGTACTCGCAAAAGGTCGTACTTGTCACGTCTGAAGACAGTTGGGTACGATACTTGCGAGTGGAGAAGCTTGATCAGAGTGGGTTGTTCCATGGTGGCGTATTCAGAGAATGATGACATCGGATGACGAGGAGGGCTTGATTTAGTGTCTGCGGGCGATTGACTTTCTATTTTCCTGTCCGTCTAATGCGTCAGTATGCAGGAAACAAGTCATCCCAGATCGGATACTGCAGGCCTCCAAATCACTCCATTGTTAAGCGTTCCTTGAAGAGGTGGGTGGTTTTGGGTTGCCCGTCCTAAGCTGGAGGTATTAGATCTTGAGATACGTGACGCGAACACTTCGCGTTTCTACAAGAAGTGGATGACTGCAACCAACGCGAGGCTTCGTGCTGACCATAGGGCTGCGGAGAGGAACGAATTATAAGAAGAACGACCTTTGGAGGATAAGATGCCTTGTTCCTAACCTAAGCGTTCGGAAAGAACTACTGCTAGTCAGTCAAGGACAGACTTGGACCGACGGACTGCACCTGTTTGGAGTCGACTAGGCCACTGAATGAGGAGAGATCAAGGAAATCCAAGACCATGCTCAAGAAAAGACTATGCCCAAGAGAAGAATTGAGGAAGACTTATGATAAGGAAGGCGAGTGCAAGTAGGTGGATAAGAACAAGTGAGATGGACAAGGAAGCAAGTGCAAGTGGAATGGCAAAGAGAAGAAAGATTGACTGCTTATTATTTTTTAGCTTTTATTGCGGCCTGCGTGCCATATTTTAGATTATGTGATATGAACTCAATAAATTTTAATAAAAACAACGTTATTTTCTTTACAATTATTTACATTGTTGTTTTTTGCTTTTTGAATACATGAGCAAAGGGAAAGGGGGAAGTAATTATTATAGGGGCCGCACTTCAAAAGAAGTTGCCTACGTCCAATGTGATCAGGCTCCTCGTGTTAGATATGGTTGGGTGAAGGGTAGGTTCAAGGCTTTTGTGGAGTTAAATGTAATATTTCTTTAATTGGTCCATTTGATAGGCTTGCAACTCGTCGCCATTCATTATCTATCACCTCACGGCCCTCCAGATAAGAATTTCTGACTATGTAGGGACCTGCCAATTTGGACGGAACTTGCCACGAGGGGTCAAAACATTTTTCCTCAATGCCTTTTAACACCAAGTCACCTTCCTTGATGTTACGGGCTTAACAACCTTTGTTGAAATGCCTCGTGATCCTTGTTGATAGATTTGCACATTTGTTAAGGCGCGAGCGCCTCCATCCAAAAGTGTGAGGTTCACATATTTACAGGACCCACCTCGGCTCGGGAACTTTGCTTTCGAGCAGAATGCGGAGCGATGAGAACTCCAATTCAATTGGTTGAACTGCTTCTGTTCCATAAACCAGTGATAAGGGGTGTAATCCCGTGGAGCCGAATTGAAGTTCGATATCCCCAAAGAGCAAAATGGAGCTTGTGAGGCCAATCCGTTATAGGTTCGGTCATCTTGGGCGAGATCGTCTTTACATTTTTGTTTGCTGCCTCTAAGCTCCGTTGGTTTGCGGCCGATAGGGGAGACCGATGGTGCGAATTTGTACTTAGCAATCAAATCAGCGCACTCTTTCTGGAAGTGAGTTCCTTGTCGCTATGATTTCATGTGGCACTCCAAAGCGACAAACAATATTGTCTCAATGAACTTTGCCACATGTTTGCTGAAGGGTGCATAGGAGGCTGCCCCACCATTTTGTGAAATACGTCATGCGACTAAGATGAATTCAGCCCACCTTGTCTGGAGGGGTAATCTTTCCAATTATGTCGATGCCCATGTGGAAAATGGCCAAGGGAAGTGAAGTTATAGAGGGATGGAGGTACATGCTGCAGGTTGGCATTCTTTGGCACGTGTCAACTTCTTGACATAGTCGTGACAGTCCTTTTCCATGGTTATCAATAATAGCCAAGGTAAGATTTTTCTCGCCAACATTTTGCCGCTCCATATGCGTGCCGCACACGCCGCCATGCCGTATATCCATGATTCGCTTTTGCTCTCTTCGAGTAATGCAAAGTAGTGAGCGACCGTGAATACCCTTTTGTGCATTCCCTTCGTGTAGCACATAGTTTGATGCCAATCGCCTTAGGGCTGTTTGTGCTTTCTTCGAGGCTGGGGAGGTATTCATTGTTTGTCAAGAACTTCAAAGATATGTGAATACCAAGGCTCATTCCTCACTTGACGAATGGTCTTGCTCTTCATCCTCTAAGGCATTGACATGACTGGGGCTTGCCTGCCTTTCGATGACTAGTGGCATATGGGTTATGAGTTGGGATCTACTCATCGAAGCTATTTAGCCCAAAGCGTCTGCATATTGGTTTTGTCGTCTCGGCGGAGGTAGGTATACTCTACTCTTTGAAATGGTCGGGCAATTGTCTCTAGATTGTCTTGATAAAGGGCCAAACTCTCACTTTGACTTTCCATTTCCCAGAGATTTGATTGATGATCAAGGAAGAGGTCCCCGTATACCCTCAACTTCTCAACTCAGCGCCATGGCTTTCTAACCAATTATGCAGGCTTCATATTCTCTGCAGCGTTGTTTTGTGACATCGAAGTCTATTTACGGAAATCGCGTGTCTCTTCTTTCTGCGATACCAGAAGTATGCCACACCGCATCCTTTTGGTTTGAAGATCCATCAAAGTAAAAACAAGCCCCGTCTTCAAGTCATCAATAGATTCTCGTCGGGGAATTCAAAGTCTTCTGGCTCTGCTTCTCCGGGCGAATGGCTAGAAATTCAGGAACAATTCTCCCTTGATGCTTTTTGGATACATACTTTAGATCGAATTCGGAAAGCATAACCACCCATCTTGATAGGCCGCCACTCTTAGCAGGTTTTCCAGGAGATACTTCAATGATCAGCTTTGGAGACAATGTGGACTGTGTGGGTAAGAAGATAGTGCCACAGCTTTTTGGTTGCCCAAACCAATGCGAGGCAGAACTTTTCTGTATTTGAATACACGTCTCTCGTATTGGAGAAACTTTTTGCTACAAGTAATATATGCGCATTTTCCTTCCCGTTGCTTCTTTGAGAAGCATTGCTCCAGCAGCTGTTTGTGTGACAGTAAGGTAGAGCCGTGTGTAAGACGGGAACTGGTGGTAAAGGAACTGGAGGGTTGGAGAGTACTCTTCACCTTGTCAAAAGCCTCGTTGACATTCATCGTCCCAAGTCTTTGGTTCATCCTTCTTAAGCTTGCGAAAGATGGGTTCACACACAAGTGAGTTTGGAGATGAACCTGCTGATGTATTGAAGACGTCCCAAAAATCCTCGGACTCCATTTTCGTTTGAAGGTGGTTTGAGGGACATTATAGGCTTTGATTTTGAAGGGTCGATTTCGATCCCCGGCTGCTAATGACATACCAAGAAGCTTTCCAGAAGTAACTGCAAATGCACATTTTTGTGGATTGAGCTCATTTTGTATTTGCGAGCCTCTCGAAGAATTCTTAAGACGTCGTTGTGATCCTTTTGTTCTTTGCTTACTATCATGTCATCAACATATACTTCCACTTCCTTATGCATCATGTCATGCAGAAGGGTAAGTGGCAAGCGTTGATAGGTGGCTCCGGCGTTTTTCAAGCCGAACGGCATGACTGTGTAGCAATATGTCCCCATGGGGTGATGAAGTTGCTTCTCCTGTCTTTTCAGCCATTTTACTTGATTATATCCGCATATCCATCCATGAGGATAACAGAGCGTGATTTGTGGTGTTATCCACCAGATGTCTATGTGTGGTAAAGGTAAATCATCTTTGGGCTTGCTTTGTTGAGGTCGCAGGAAATCAACACACATTCGACTCTTCCATCCTTCTTCATGACTGGGACTACATGGCAATTCCATTCTGGGTATGCACTGTCTTAATGAACCTGCCTCTAATCTGCTTGACTACCTCTTTCTTCAATCTTGAGTGCTATATCGGTTCATTCTTTCTAGTTTCTGCTTGACAGGTTTTGCCCCTGCAACTAAATGGTATGGTATGTTCAGCAATCTCTGGATCGATCCCTGGCATGTCTCTGTAAGACCATGCGAACACAATCTTTGTGTCTTTGAGAGTCTGGATTAACTGTGCCCTTTCTTCCTGTCGGTAAGGCTGAGACCTATCTTTATCATTTGTGGTCATCATTGCTAGAATGTTGATTTCTTCAGTGTCTTCAATGATGGGGTTTCTTTGCTCATGTTCTTCCATTGCTTTTATAGTTCATCATCTTTTGTTCATTTAGAAGAGTCAGAATTAAAGCAGTCAATCAAGGGAGGAGAGAAGACGAAAGTAAAGCAAAAGGCATAGTCTTATTGAATCAGAAATCATTACATCGAAAGCAGAAGCCTCAGAAGAGGCTGAGAGAACATTATCAGACTCCAAAAAAGGTTTATTTGGTCCAACATGACCGTCCTTTGACCTCCGCTAACACTAGACTCCCTAAACTTGGACTGACTCAGACTCAGAACTCCTCCAGACTCAGATTCTTCAACATTGTCCTCTCCAGCAGTGAAATGAACTTGCGGCCGTTGTGCAGTGTGATCTTCAAAGGTTTTGCGCCATCCTCGAACCATGTATTTGCAGGAGTAATCAGCTTAGTTGGGTCGAAGGACTTCGTAGCCACACCTCTTTGAACGGCTAAGCTTCCTTCTCTTCCTTTCCATGCCAAAGAGTGACCCATGCCATGTGATCCTCAATAGGGGTTGCGGTTTTGACAGGATCATTGACCCTATCTTCGATGAAAGTCACAGTCTGAAAGCCTCGAGTCCTGGATACTTTTTGCCATCAGCAGTTAGGAGAGGTTCAGGGAGTCAAAGCTCGGAAAATCCTCTCCATCTCGTAAAAGTAACCATTGAGAGTAAGCTCGTAAGGAGGGCGAGTGGTGGCCCAACATTAAGCCGTTCGTCTTCAAGGAAGCATATTTCAGTGCTTGTTCCTTATTCTCTTTTTGTGGGAGAGTATCCAGCCCGAAACTTTCGTCTTCTTCTGCGGTAGATCGAAGAGAGGATGAAGATGCTCCTTGTGGATCCTAAGGCCATTCCAGGGAAGTGCCTTGTTTCTTCAGTATAGAATGGAATAGTGAGATGGCATCATAAGGGATTCTTCAATCAAAGCAGTTGAGAACCCCCAAAGTCCTCATCTTCATTGTCATTTGGAGACTTGCAATGTGGGACTTCCCTATTGCTTGGATTTCATGGAGATGCATCGATAGTCTACGAGCGCCATGAAGTAGAATTTGACATTTGATGGTAAGATGAGGCGAGCGCCTAGTTCGCAGCAAAGGGCGGCCAACAGCAGAATTGAATGAAGTTTTAACGTCCATTACATGGAACTTCACCCTTTTTTCGATTGGTCCAGCACAATGTTGAGCCATAATGACTCGAGAAGCTTGTCTCCCTTGAATTGTATAAGACACAATGGTTTTGAGTATTAGCTTGAAGATACTCGATGCGATTCCAAGCTTTTGAGCAGTCCTTAAAGGGCAAACATTGATGGCAGAATCCATTGTTCCAAAGTCATTGGAATATTGAACTGCCTACACACAACAGTGAAGGTGAAGGGCCTTATTGTGATGGGGCCCTTCAGGAGGCAGGTCATCGTCGGAGAATACTATGTAAGGTGAGGCAGCGTGTTGGTTATAGATTAACCAACCCTCTGGGTGTCTGCTCGAGACATTGAACTCAGTGAGAGCTTGATGGAGAGCCAACGGTGATCTTCGAGGTGACATCATTGCCAAACGTTCAATTCGTTTGGTCTTCTTAAGTTGTTGATGATTGGATTCTCATTCTTGCGGTGGAGATGATTTGAGTAGTAGTAGTATCCATGCTGCGGAGTGGCGTTAGGACACCCACTCTTGTGAGTACATGCACATCATCTGGTGCCTTAGGATATCTTGGTCCTGAAATTCTTCTTCAAGATCTTCTCCAGTCATGGCTTGATAGGTCCGACGCCTTCTAGTGTCGTCGTCATCGTCGTTGTCCCATAGCCATTAACAAGAAGTGTCATTGACAGAGTAGGTGACATTGGCAGCTTGACCCACTGGACAGATGAGAGATAGTAGGGTAAAATTTTCTCTTCACAACAGAAATCATATGAGGTAAGTAGGGGGTTGGATGTGATGTTGCGTTTTTGCACCTGGCGAAGTGGGAGCCTTCCATCTTCTACCATGTCTTGATCGCATCCTTTAGCTTAAAACAGTCCTCAGTTGTGTGACCTCTGCTTGATGGTAATTTGCAATAGGCGTTGGATTCCAATCCTACTCTTTTTATCCTCTGGAGGATCTGGATGGGTCCAATAGGTGTAATTTCCCTTTGCTTTGAAGTCCTCAAGTGCTTGAGTGTAAGTCATGCCACTGAGAAATATTGCCGCTAGGACGATAATAACCTTGATTCCTTGGGAAACCAGAAGGTAGCTTTCATGCAGAACTTGTTTGAAGAACCAGAATTGTCCTTCTGTTGTTTGTTCCATCTTGGTTTGTTATTGTAGAGCTGTTTTCTTTCAATAAGTCATCCTCAATGGCAATACCAATGTGGTAGAACTTATCGAAAGTTCTAGGCCCAAATAGCGTAGATGATTTTTGTATCTTGGTTTAAGTTTGATATGAAAACTTCACACTTCAGCTTCAGGGGAGAATGAACATGTGTGCAGCAGCTTCTTTCCATCTAGAAGGAATGCAGTAAATCCCTTTCTCGCCTGTGTTTCAGAATTTCAATTCGCGAGAAAGGTTGTTGAATGTTCCCACTTGTAACGAGTCATAAAAGCAAGGAGCAACTCTTCCCAAGTTCAGTCTCCTTCTCAGACCAAAAAGGAGAAAAACCATTTCTGAACAACACGGGTGCAAGCGAGAGTGGAAAGACCTTCGATAGAAGGCAGAATCGACCCCCTTGAGAGACAAGGTGCTTTAAAGGCTTGAGATGGAAGCGGGGATCGTCAGTAGGCTTGAATTGAGGGAGATCGTTGGCCGAGAACTTGTCAGGGAGTTTGGCGGCAGGGAGATCTCATTCTCAGTGTTTTCATAGTAAGTCGCCCTCCAGTGTCTTTTAACATTTTCTCCATGTCTTAGCCATGGCGGCGGAAGGAAGAGTTGGCGCGAGATTTTCCACCATTTGGCTAAGTTTGCCACGGTTCACGGAGCTCATCCATCTTCCTAACGTGCTCGTCGTTCATGGTGAAATAGATTGAGATGGTCTAGACTTGGTGGCCTCTGAAAGCGTTGCCTTTGGCGGAGATGGGATGTGGAGTGACTGACTTGCTCTCGAACTAGCCTTTGATTAGCTTGCGAGTCCAAACGGGGGGCTCAATGTTGAATTCTGCAAAGTAACAAGCACTCAGATTAATTGGATGCTTCATTGACTCAAAGACTTGCATGACCTAGACATGACCGTCTTCCTATATGCATGAACCTAATGCAAAACTATGATGAATCATGGTCATTCCTTTTCCCCTTTTATAATTTATTTATTAATTATTATTAATTATTTTTTTTGTTTTAGTTTTTTTTTTTTGGGAAAAAGAATGACCTTTTACAAGTGTGATTGCAAATGTATTGAATCCTATGTCTAACTAAAGACGGTCATGATCTAATGCTTATGTGATGCGTTAAGTCCAAACGTACAAGGCTAGAGTCCTAAGTCACATATGGCATTCAAAGTAACCACCAACATGACTTGACGAGTTCAATACCACTAGGTCTAGTTCTAGGAGCACTAATGGTCGGCTGGTAAGTCAAAAGATGTGTAACCATGCTAAAAAGTACGAGCTTGTTCCAGTTTTCACCACTAGCCAATTAGCGATGTTGCCAAGATACCTTCTTATCACACGATCCATCCAGAACACGTGCCACCAGCATGGGCGCGGATAACGATTAGCCTTGCCATACGATCAATTAACCACATGCAACCAAGAGTAGTATCCCTTATGACTCAAGGCATTAGAACATGCCCATAATCTGAGACCAAGGTTGCCTAGGATGACCTTATGCGAAGGTGATCAATGCCAAAATGCAACAAAATTCAATAAACTGTGTGGGAATTACGTGACCTTTTCAAGTCTGTCCACTTCCCACCTAACGTGTATTATCCCAGGAAAGTCGCCAAATTGGTGTTGGTATGAAATCAATTCGAATGCTTCAACCAACAAACTTATTCAAGCTTCATGTTTTAACATAATGTTATAGCCTCCGAATTTCTTGCGAATGACATTCTCGGCTRGCTTTCATAACACGATGGCTTTTAAAACATTGTTTCAAAACCATTCGTGTAATGTAGGGCTTTGATATTGCCATCGTTGTGCTTGTTCACTACATGACAACTTCGAAACATTATTCCAAAGCTACTCCTGTAATGTATAGCCTTGAAGTTCAAATTGCTTTGCTTTGCTTCTTCATATGTATGTTGGTTTTCACTACACAATAACCTTAGAACTTTATTCCAAAGTCATTTGTGTAATGTATGCTTTGAATTTCCAATTGCTTTGCTTTGGTTCTTCACATGTATGTTGGTTTTCACTACACAATAACCTTAGAACTTTATTCCAAAGTCATTTGTGTAATGTATGCTTGTGGTCATCAACCTTAAGGCGATTTTTCCTTGCAGGGCTATTACACTTCTAGGTGTTTGGTATTGTCCATGTATAGCCGTTATGCTGCCGATTTGTCTCCTAATCGTTTGTATTTTCTTGTTAGGATGGCGGAACCTATGGAGGAGATTTTAGAGGAGGTAGAAGCCGTCCCTACTCGTTCCAGTCGGAAAAATGCCTGGAAATGCCCATCCTGGTCTCCGGATCAGTTATGGTGCCATAGGGAGAACCATATATCGTCTCGTCCTCTTTCAGGGATTGTAAGCATCGTTCCTTTCTCTTCTTTCTTTTTGGTGGATGTGGTCATTTATTGAGTTTTCTTTGCTTTGCAGGAAAATTATGAGCTGCGAGGACATGGTCACTCTCACGGAGTGGCGAACTTTTTCTGTGCGGACACTCTCGACGATCCGGACTTTATGGGACTTATGGAGAATACCAGGTTCCATCATTTCGTAGAGACCATCAAGGCCATGACCGACTATCGGGCTCCTCATCCTTTTGTTCTTGCACTGTTGGAGTGGTTCTGGGACACGATCAACACTTTTCACTTTCCGTGGGGTGAAATGACTATCACTCCTTTTGACTTTTCTATGCTCACAGGCCTGACTTTCACCGGGCAACCTGTGGTGATTGACCCCTCTCTGAACACTAGTTCAGAGGAACTTCCTCAGCTGCTTGGCCRTATTTGTGCTTCCTTTCCGAAGAAGGAGAAGTATGTGAAGCCTGGGGTGCTCTTAGAGGGATTGTGGATGGACAATGTTACTGAGGTCCAGCGAGCTCGCATCATCTTGCTGTAGATGATCAACAGCTTTTTGGTACCGGATGCCGGGGCTGAAACCCGTTGCCATTTGCGTTACCTTGCTTCTTTGAGGGATTTGGACGCTGTTCAAAATTATGAGACTGGGTACCGGTTTAAGGTTTGATGCTCAGCTGCGTTGT
>SNQN01002008.1:61400-81463 GCA_008642245.1 Bassia scoparia | reverse complement strand
ATTAGAATCTCTATGACATAGCCTTTGCCAACTTGGATGAGTTGATTGATCTGAGGAATCATATTGCTCAATTAATTTGTGAAGATATCCCGACCTCTTATTTCGATTGTAGTGCTTAATCCCCCCATTTGAATTTTGAGGTTTTAAGACGATTGAACAATATGATGATAAGGTTTCTGGATACAAAAAGTTATCTTGTCGCTTTAATTCGATTATAACTTGTGATTCACTTTGTTGGATCGAACCTGAACAATACAAGATGAATTGTATTGAGGAACTTAAGAACTTTCCCGAATTAAAAAGAAACTTACACAAGAGAAACACGATATCAGAGACTTTTCCAAACACAGAAAACTCTCAAAAGACAAACCCAAGAGAGAAAAACTGTGGCGGATTGCAACACTAACTTGTCCTTTATGATAATAGGTCAAACACACTACGATACAAATCTAAACCCCATTTTCTCAGTTCAAGAGAAACTTCTTGAACCCTCTGCAACCACCCCTCTATTGGTCATCACACTCTAACTTCGTTCCAATGAATCCCTCGCTATGACTACTCTCACAACCCCGTCTAATCAACTAGATCAAAGCACTTACAACTCAATTTACTTAAGAGCACTCGGTATGAAGATAAGCTCTTAATATTCCTTCGCCTCAAGTGATTTTATTATTACTAAAGTGAGCAATTTATAGTATTGAATTAAGCGGGAAGCAAACCAAGTAAGTTCCACCATCACACTAACTCCTATTTCACAATGCCTTTCATTGTTACCGAACTTGAATAAGTACATGTCATACCTAATTTCCCTTCCACTCCCTTATACTAATGCTGTAAATTAATATTAAGAATTTTTAAAAACCTTATTTTCCTTAAACTGATTTACGCTTACAGCACTTTTGCCTCATTTTTCTTCTCTCTCCTCACTGCGATCACTCATGCCAATTGAAAAAAAGCCAGCAACATTTCATGGTGGAAAAGACTACCATCAAAGCATCATATCATCTGCATTCAGTATAAATGTCTCTTCTTTCAATTTCAAATTTTTTAGTCTTTTTATTCTTGTATCGTGATAGTTTTCATTTGCCTATTTGCACAAGGGTGATGTAATTTGTTTTTCTTTACTTTTGTGCAATCGGATTGTGTACAGTTAAAAAGAAAAGATTAATTGAGAATAAAAGAACGACATGAGAAAGTACAAAAATGCAATTTTAAGGAGGAGCTGGTAAGGATAAATAGAACAGAGGAATGAAGGGGATGAATGAGAGTTAAATAATTAACAGCTTATAAAGTATGTGACACCTTAAAGCATTAGTTGAAAAAAAAAAATTTGCATTACGTATAAATAGGAATAAACCATGTTCAAGGGTATAGACAAGGACCATTTAGAGAAGATTCGGGAGTAATTAGGATATTTAATAATAAAACTAAGTAGGGATTATTTTTGAGAAGACCCAAAAAATTGGACTATTCTTTTAAATTTTCCTTATATTAAATTAGTATCGAAAAACTCAAATATAAAATACATTATATACCATATACCTAAATTCTCACATAATCAGTTAATCATGCAAAATATTTTGAAAATTCATATTTGAATTAAATATCATAGTCTTTATTAGTATTCTAAATATCCATATTTGATATTCAATAATTTAATCATTTAATCTCTTTGTTGAAGAGATCAATTGAAAGGAAAAAAAATTGATCGAAAATTTGAAATCTTTTAATAAACTTCACCGCCATGTTTAACTATGAAACGTACCCAATTACGATGGATTTTTCTAAATTACAATATGTGTTTTAATTTAATTTTAAAACACTATTGCAACGCATCCACCGTATATCAGTACTATGTATAAATTAATTCATAGTATTTACAAAAACAATGCTATAGCCATAAATATGATTCCCCCATAAACGTAAAAACTTTTTAAAAAATACAATGCAAGCACCGCATCGCATTCGATGACCAAATACTTTAGTATTATAATAGTATCAAACCACCAATTACAATCTAAGACCCTCGCTTCTCAGTTCATGAAGAACTTCTGAACCCTTGCAACCCAACCCCCTGTGGTTTCACACACTTCTTAACTCT
This sequence comes from Bassia scoparia, assembly GCA_008642245.1. Classification (NCBI taxonomy): domain Eukaryota; kingdom Viridiplantae; phylum Streptophyta; class Magnoliopsida; order Caryophyllales; family Amaranthaceae; genus Bassia; species Bassia scoparia. The sequence goes on along the minus strand of SNQN01002008.1, from coordinate 79,362 downwards.
CGATTCCAAGAATTCCTCGCATGACTTACTCTCCACAACCCCTTCTTTAATTCCAATAGATCAAAGCCAACTTTACAACTCAATTAGCTTAAACTTGCGCTACTGGTATGAAGAATAAAGCTCATAATATCCTTGCCGACAGAAATTTGATCTATACTAAGTGAGATTATTTACTAGAGTAGAATTTCAACGCGTGAAGCCAACCAGTAAATCACCATCACACAACTCCTATTTATAGGAGTGGTGCTGAGTGGAACCTCGCACTACCAAGCCACACCACACGATCTCACTTTTATACCGTTTATACCCGTTGAGGCTTCCTAATTCTCTCATATCATTGGCTGATGATCAAAGCCATTATACACGTTTTCAACTACTTTCCTTTATTTCTAGCGATTTAATTATTCCTTTCAAAAATCCGATAAATGTGATTTTCACTGAAATCATTTAATACAAACAGATAATTTTATAATAATATAGTTTTTTAAGAAAATACAAAACCAGAAATAATTCTAACAATTTGTAACCCACTATATCTCACTGAGGAATAAATTACAATAGATTCCCTAGGAAGTATTTTAATTTTCCGACTTACAAACACACTGAATTATAATCCTTTAAAATTATTTAATTCACAATACAAGCTATATATTGATATTTTCTTCCTTATTTGTCAATTCTAGCATGCTATTAATTTCAGTACCATACTGTCCCAAGTCCTTACCGGACAAAAATCTAATATATTACGCGGAGCTAAGACACAAAGTTCCTACGCCGCCTTAGCGTGTATTCTAAATTCTTGTTCTTGTAAGCCATACATTAATCCTTCCGAAAACAAATAATTAAGCCACACTTTAACCTGGCACCAGGAATACTCGAGGCGTTCTTCCTTTCTAGAATCTAGGGTCTATTTCATTCGCTTGCTGAGAACCTCCCATAATGCATCCAAAACCCAAAGGGAGACTCTTTCTGCCTTCCCCGACCACGGGTATATTCATTCATCCTTTAAAGACATCGTTAATCAGAAAAAACATCTGAATAAACACGAGGCAGAGTTTAGCACATTCAATATTGAACTGCAATTATAACTACTACATGACGTGTTGTCTCTTATGTCTGTTATTGTCGTTGTAAACCTTACAAACTCAGAAATTCAGCGGGATGGATTACAATTTCATACTAGACTTATAATATTCTCACCCATCCCTTATGTGATGCAATGCCGCATCCCCCCAAGCAAAACTTTCTAATCCATAATAAATTCTATCAAAGTTGGTTTAGTTGATTAAGAACAAAAAAGTCATAAGCACTCCATCTAGTGCAAGTTATCTTTAATGGACTAGTTCTAAAAATCTATATCTATGGCTGAGAGAGACAATTTTCTACCAAGTAAATATTGTCAATACCCTGGGTATAGTATCCCTAAAATATAACTTCCTGATACACTCTTTAGCTAAGATATAGCACTTGGTGAAACATTGTGAGATGATCATTGCCCAAATTGAAGTATACTCGCCTGGTTAGTTTGAGAACGTGCTGATTGGAGTAACATTCAACTTTAGCAGCTACACAAAATCAGATCTCTTTGCTTTTCTTTCCTCTCGCTTTTAATTCACCTTTCCAGAAAAACATGACATCATCGAGAATAGGAAAGAATATTTTTTTAAAAAGATTAGGTTCCATTACATGATTGATCCAAAATGAATAGTGGAAGTATATATATGTTATAGATAATTATGGAAGATTAATCCTATACCTTATATATATATATATAAATAAAATTTATATACCATAATAAAAATATAGCATGAAAGTACCAAAGTTAGAAATAAATGTATTGAGTATATAGAGAATCTAAAAGCTATATATACTGATAGGGTTGGATCCAATGAGAAGAAAACCCTTAAAATGAGAAGCGTGAGATGAAGCAACTTGGCCCATTTTTAAGATGTATGTCAAACGGCTAATAAGATTGGAACAGATCTAACCTCATTCGTATTCATACGAGCTACCGGATGCTTGCCATGAATCACAGAAAGCCAATTCGAGAATGAATGCATGAGCGAAGCTTGCGATTCCAAATCCTTCAAAGACGACCGGGGAGTTAAAACTTCCTCTACAATCTCCTTTGCCACCATATTCTCCTTCGAACTTACTGAAACATCATCACTAGAGAGTGCGTCAAAGTGTCCTTTGCCACCTGATTGATTTCCCTTCGAAGATTTCAACAAACCCTAGAATTCCTAGCCATAACACCAAACAATGTTTGAGAAAATCTAGAGGGAGAAGATCTTAGAGAGGGAGAGTCTCAACATCAGGTTTCTTGAATTTGGTTTTTGACTTAACTTTTACTTAGTCAATTTCTTCTATTACTTGATATATGTTTTTGTTGTTGACATTAATGGAAATCAAAAGGAAACACGTATCTTGCTTCATTCTTCTCGTTGTTTCCCCCTTTTCTTCTTTGTCGGTCGTGGCCTTCTTGTCTGTTCCTCTCTCTAAATATGCTTTTCTTGCTTTTTTATATCATGATGGATTTCAATTGATTTCATTAGAGTTTCGTATTGCTGCTGAATGTTAATCAAGTGAAATGSCCAATTGGGGGATGATGATGATGGTGATGATGATGATGATAGATGATGATGTCGATGTCGAAGGATGAAGGGAGCACTTGTGGAAGATGATGATAAAATAGGGAAAAGAAGATAAAAGAGATTCTAATAGCTGTTATCTCTCTGTTAAAATACCCCCCAAAAAACTTATTTTAAAAGTTACTACTATTGCTGTTGCTACTACTACTACTACTACTACTACTAAACCCTAAAACTGCTATTTTTATTATTCTCATCATCATATTATTATCATATTTATTATATACCATTAATTAATGTCAATTATCAATTATTACACTAATACTTTAACTCACCTCAACAACTTCAACCAATTTCAGCCTAAAAGAACAGGGTCTACTGTATCAAACAAATGGATAATAAGACTCGAAAACTAGGCACAAAATAGAAAATGAAACCTCAATATAGAGTAGTAAGAGGTGTTTGTATAGAAAATCTTAATTAGTATAGGAAATATATACAAATATTTATACTTTTTCCGTTTATAATTTTCTTATAGGCTTTTGGTAAACTTTTTGAATGACTTATAACAACAAAAACCATTCATGGAAGATAACATACTCCCTCCATTTGTTACCTTTGTCAAATTAGAGAATACAATTTTTGTTACTTTTCTCAAAAAAACATTTTTTTAAAAAAAACATAACTATTGTTTTCATTCCAATGTGATAACAAAATATTATTAAAGGTAACCTTTTTTATATACATCATGTGTAGCAAATTAAATGCAGGAAAAATTTGTACTTACCACCTTTTGTAATACCACTTTTAAATATACCACCTTATGTAATTTAATAAATTAATTTTACCACCTTTTATTCTCAAACAACATTAAAACTTACCACTCTTAACTGAGATCGTTAACAAAAATGTTTAACGGGGCCCACTCTAACACCTATTTTTGATTTTCCTTTCTTTGTAATCCCCCTTCTTGCCAAGAAAACCACCATTGTTGCTTCCTTCATCTTCTTCTCCAAATTAACATTCAGTTCATCATTCATAATTTCATGACTAGCTTTCAGTAACCAATACTCAAAGTCTCAATACTCAGAAATCCCAAAACATTCTCCTCAATTTCATGAATTAATTCTATCTCTTCAATCTCAATTCATCTCCGAATACGCATTATTTGTTTCTCTTCAACTACCCCACCTTTCAATACCACCTAATTACCAACAACATCACTATCAACAATCCCAATTTTACTTCTCAACAAATCCCCTAAATTCAATCACTTTGCCCAAAAAATCAATTCTACACATTCCCTCACTGCTAGCACTCATCTACAACCACTGTCCAATCATTAGAAAATCGACATGATCTCGAACAAAAGAGAAATTTTTCGCGTCAAAACAGACCCAAAGTCGTTGGTCTTGTGGGACCTTGACAAACAAGCCCCTTCGTGGGTCCACTACTTACCTTCAATGTATATTTTACCATTACGTAAAAGAATAGAAAGAATAAAAGGGAAAAAATCAGAAGTATATGAAGAAGAAGACACGAAGAAGAAGGGAATGAATTCGGGCTATGAGTTGAAAATTGCAAGGCAGAGCAGAAAGAAGAAGTGAAGAGTCGTGGAGAGAACGAAGAAAAAAATGAGGGGATTTTTCATTTAGCTGTGACCCAACAACGGTTTTGTTAACAACTCAGTTAAATGCGGTGACAAATTTTAACGTTGAGAATATAAACTAGGTGTAAATTAATTAAATTTACATAAAGGAGGTAATCTTTTAAACAAGTGGTATTACAAAGATGGTTAAGATCAAATTTTCCTTAAATGCATTATTTAGGATGTTGTTTGTAAGATAAGTTATTCATTTATTGATTGAGTTAATTATGTTACGAAGGGAGTACTTTGTTAGTTTTCTTCGATCCACTTATATTTTTTTCTAGTTTTCTCTTCGTTCGCATATATATTTAAGAAGATATTATACTGAATGCTCCATAAATGAAATATTGTACCACAGAAAATATACTCCGTATGAGGAGTAGGATGCATGCCATAAATATGACTAATGACAAATTTTGTACGAATGAAACTTTTGATTGTGTGGTTAGTTGATATCTAAACGAACAACATGACTGGAAAAATTGAAAGGTGAAGGATGTCTACCTGATAAAGTAGTGTAGATGTCTTAATCTAAGGAACAAACCAAAGTACACGTAACACGTAACACGTAACACGTAAAGATAGTATCGTAGTATGTAGTTGTAGTTATGTAGTATGTAGTTATAACTCCTAACATTATTGAGATTTAACATTAAAACAACCCTGGCCTCCCACAAAACTGCACGGTGTAGCAATACAAGTACTCATCCTATTTCAGCACGTTTCTATATTCAGCGCAAAACTTGTTTATTTTAGAAACTACGAGAAATTATTATCTTTTATTACGGAGTATACTCTCTAAACTGTACGGACTGCCGATTGCCATATTGCATTGACTAATATGGGATATAATTTTAGTATCTTCTCAATATTTTCTTGAGTACAGCATTATCTATGTAAGTAAATATAATATACTCCATAACAAAGATTCTATCTTATATATTCGTCTTATCCAGCGCCCGCGGACGCTCATACATGTAATGATAACACTATCTTATCCTATGTGTCAAGCTCATATCGCGCACCAAATGATGTCAGCATACATTAAAAATACTAATTAAAATACAAATTATCTACACACAAAGTAAATTAAAAATGTAAATTATCTATAATGTCGTTAAATTTAATTACAAATATTTAAATTAAATTTACAAATAATTTAAAAACAAGTAGCAAAATTATTTACATCATCCTTAAATTTAATACAAAATTAAACTTAAAATCACTTAAATTTTAATACAAACTAGATAAGTTAACTTAGAAACTATCATTAATTAAAAAAAAATTATCTATCATTACCAAAAATATAGCAATATATGTGATAAATTACAGGAAAAATTTAGTTAATATTTTAACAACTTTTGAATATCATTACCATAATATTTAAATAATTTAATTTTAAAATATTTTTAAAATATAAAATGATAAATTTATATCGCACGAGACTAAATAATAAGGTAACAAAATAATTTACGAAGTAGTCAATTTCCCTACAGAATTGACGAAAATATGACAAAAATATACTCCATAGAATAATTCTCCCATGTGACAAAAAGAAGCGCATATATTGATATATGTTCGACCATTTTCCATGTATACACAAAAAAATATATATAATTGAGTTTTGGGGGTAAAAGAGAGTTTTGGAGTACTTTTAGAGTTTTTTAGTAGTCAAAACTCTAATAGGGTTGGTTGGTTAGGACTTGGGAGAGTTTCAATCAAGAGAGAGTTTTGGGATGAAGACTAGGGGTGTTTAAATCGGATAATCCGATCCGAAAATTTGGATATTCGAAATTTTCGGATCGGGGAAATACCGATCTGAATTATTATTTTTCGATCCGAATCCGATTCGATATYCGAAATTTCGGATCGGATCGCAGATCGAAGGTATATATTTTTACCTATTTTTTTTCCATATTAAATTATTTTTTAATTAAAAAATCGGATATTTCGAAAGTGTAAAAATTCCGATTTGAAAATTTCCGAATATCTGATCCGAAATATCCAAAACCTTAAAAAGCGGATCGACTATCCGATTTTTCGGATTGATTGAATCGGATATTTTTGAACACCCCTGATGAAGACTCTCAAAATCAAAAATTAAAGCTCTAAATAGAAGTTTTTTTAAAAGGTTTTCTAGAGAGAAAAAGAAATTGGCTTTTTCTGCCTGCTACAATTGTCTTCCTAACACACTATTGAACATGCATATAAATGTTATTTTACACAAATTAAAAAAATAATTTTTTAGAAATCAGTAAAGTTTACCAAACATAATTTTGTAAAAAGATAGTCAAATTTACAGTTAAATCTTCAAAATAAAAAGGTAAAACTCTATACTCTAACAGCTAAACTCTAAAAACTATTTGCCAAACAAGGCCATAAGCAAGATAAGATAATACTTCTTCCATTTCAAATCTCGACACGATTACAATCTTACACTTCTCAATTAATGAACTACTAGAAAAGTTTGGAGAGAAGAGATGAAGAGTAAAAAAGAAAGAGGACTCATGCAAGACAGTGGGAGCATAGAGATAGAGAGGGTTTGTTGACCCAAATAAAATTGTATGAGTAGCAAGTAATATGAACATTTTCACGATAGATAGTGTAACGATTAATATAAAACGGATGAACTAAATACTGGTCAAATTAAAGATCAAAGATCCGGAAGAGTATGAATGATGCGGCAAGAAATCAAGAATGCGATGTGTATGTTGTAGTGGAAAGGAAAGCAGCCTTTATTGAGCAGATGATTTGCTTTAACCGCGTATTATTTACTGTGCCTTTATTATGTTATTGGTGTACTGTATGAGAGATAACGAACAGGACTTTGCGTCGAGATTCAATGGGTCTTGACTTTTCACACGATTCTTTAATTTGTAAGCAAAGAGCTGAGTAAAGTGATGCATGAAACTGTGAAAGATTCACAATTACTCGCTTTTACCATAAATGATCTTGTTAATGAATTGAGACAACTWATGCATTTGTCACACTTTCGAAGTCACACTCACTCAACAGTAGTATGTTAATTACAATGATATGGGCAGCGCAGTTTGTCGTAATGATTCAGCAGTACTGTTTGCTTGCGAGCTAATTTCTGTTGCAACACAATAATTATATAGGACTAGATGGTTTCATATACTCCCACCATATTATATTATCATTGCATCCTTAACCGTCCAACAGGAACCTTTAGTTATCGAATCCAACCCGGGTTTCCCAGGTGTTCCAAACCGATTTCAGATTACCGGATCGGGTACCACTGTTTCAGTTCAATAACTCCCAATGATAGTTTCCTAAATCCATATGCAATGTATCAAGTTACGTATGTTAGATATACTTCTATCAGTTAACTTTTTATTATTGAAATTAATTTAAAACTTCGAGTATAATTAAGTGTTTAAAAATGAATGAAATACTCATAATTAAAAAAAAGGATAGAAACCTTACTATAAAACAATCATATATACTATTATTCTATGATTACAAAATGCATGAACTGTTGGACGGTTAAGGATCAATGCATAATATAATATGGTGGGAGTATATGAAACCATCTATCCTATATAATTATTTGTTGCCAACAGAAATTAGCTCGCAAGGGCAAACCAGTAACTAACTAATCTATTATCGAAATCCTGCGTCGCTGCATATCATTGAAATTAACAACTACTGGTTTGAAGGAGTGGTAGCCTTCGAAAGGGTATATCATAATCATACTCCAATCATCCAGAATCACTTTTTATGTACAAGGCCAAGCAAAGATTCTATGATCAAAATCGTATCCACTATCTGGCACAATGCATCCTGTCTCTAGGCGGCCTCAACTGAATTGACTCAAGCTCTTTGCTTACAAAATATTAAAGAGATCATTACGATGAGAAAGACTCAAGACCCCCGCGAGTTTACGAATCCTCGGCTACCGCTAGAATTCCTGTTCTATTTATCTTTTCTTCACCAAGACACTTCACCACCCAAATTGAGCAACAATACAAATATCATGAGGAACACACCAACAGATACATATATATAACCGGCTTTAAATCCATATACACCTGGTCAGACTCAAATTAAAGAAGTCGCACGTCTCTGGTCGACACTTCTCGCCCAATTCGAATGCCTACAAGAATCCCAATAGTATCATGATTTTCGGCGCGCGAGTCAGTCCCTGAAGACGTGAGACTCTTACCAAGCGTACTCGACTTAAGCATGAAAAAATTACCCTTACATCGTAGTCATTCTCGAATATGGCGGCGAGGAATTAAAGTTAAATCTGATGCTGAGACACTACCACTCTACCCTTATCAGCTCACACATTGAATTCAAGACTTGAGACGGATTACATAACTACATACGAGGCACATGAGTTTTATGTTCAACAAAAGCTCCTAACCTTGAAATCCGATGCGATCTCCCCCTTCTGCGGTTCCACCATGATCCTCTTTAACCGAGAAGTCCCGAGTCTTCAAATTTCATCCTCTGTTCTCACAAAAACGTGCGTCAGCTCTAGGCTGTGTCATTAATTGTGGCATAGAATATGGTTAAATATTTAGGGCCAAGCTTCCCTCTACGAAGGCGTTTTGTACAATGAAATGGCACCTGATTGACAAGTTCAAGTGCAGAACAACTGTTATTATCTAAGATTCTCCAGCGAGGCATTCACTTCGGCGCCGGTTTATTCTGGGCCAAATTCATATCTTTCCTAAGGATTTTAGGCGTGTTGGTTACCGATGTATATAAGAAGGAGTATTCCTTTTATATTTTAAAGCATGAACTGGATAGAATCTTGAAGACGTTCGATTCCTTTTTCACAAATCTACTTTGGGATCAACTTTCACTCTGAATTACTTTTTATCACTCCAATAACCAAAATACCTATGGTCTTGTTTTTTTCAAAAAACCTTTGGTTGAAAAAATACAAAACAGTTTATACTCGCAAACGCTTCAATATGGTGATTGATTGGGGTAATAGAAGGTCAAATATCAGAGCTCAAGCCATCAAAGGGTACTCACATAAGCAAGTCTCTAGTTCTTACTACAGTCGTAGAAAACACTTTTTTAAAAAAATCCCCTTAGCTTCTCTTACTCTGTAAGAGGGTCTTCTAACCTTTTGGTAAATCTTAATGGAGGAGCCAGCCCTTACAGCAAATCCAGGGGACGTCGGTGACAAGAGAAATATAACCGGAATTTTCTCATCTAACATTTTCATTTCCGGGCACACAAAATATGCGGTGGAGATAGTGCCGAGATACGGCGCCGCCTTTTTTTCACAGAGTATTTATGGAATCCAAATTTCGGGTCCAGGAAACCGGGCCGGACCGAACTTATTGATGTAGCAAGATCAAAAGCTGGTAAATCTGTGCTGTACACTTTTTTTTTCAATGGTCATCAAGCAACACATTTCAGCCGATCCCATTAATTTTAAAAAAATAAAGTATCAGAGCTCCAAATACTGTGCAAAAAGCGCTGTATACAAAAGTAACCACAATCTTAGATTTACATTTACCTTACTGGCGATCTGGCCGACTCCATCCGAAATTGGCATCGGGTACAATCATGTCCGGAAGGTGCGGCTTCGATCGGAAAAATAATCCTACCATTTAGTCTACTGAGGGGATCAAGATGGCGTTCTAATATGCTCCCAGACGAATAACCGTATCTTCCGGAAAAAGATTGTCGTCGGACTGATTGGTGCCAAATTTTTTTCTTATCAGAGCAAGAAATTGATGGCCCGACCCTTCTTCATTATTCCACCAACAACCTCCTTATCATCTACAATCCACTCAAAGCCACATCCTCTTCTTGATTTAAACTTATCCTCCCCACGATACCCTGAAACAACCTCCACTTAACCTAACACCCACCTATCTTCAGGAGGTTCTCTTTGGATAACTTACACAATACAAAACTACATCAAACAGTAACGTCCCAATAACTTCTTTTTTAAGGCCCCAAAAACCCTCACATCTTTATAAAATTATATTCATTTTGGTCTATCCCAATATTATGTCAATGATTCTGTGGGATAAAGGATGAGCAGGCCTTTGAATCGAGACATACATGACTGCAAAAGGAGTAGCGCCAATATTATTTTCGGCTTCTCCTCTAATGATCGCCTACCTCCAGGCGACCTCTGTACATGAATTTATTCTACTCTGGTGATTATAAAAGGGATTATCATTCTCGTAGCGAATATTGCAGTATATCCGCAATCTAACCATTTCATGTTAAAGTGGAATCACTTACTTTACTCTCGCACACATTACTTATGTTGGACCCGTATATTTTAAGATTTTAGGTTCCCACTACCACGCTGCCAGAAATGATTATGCAATCGTTGTACTAGATTTTAGCACATTCAAAATCTAAGACTAAATGGCTATTTTTTGTAAAAAGACTATTTAAATCTAGATCGACACTCTTACCCTATAGTTTCTATTCGGGTAAATTATATCCTACGAGCGAAGTTTGTAAAGTCGATTATAACATAGAAGTTCATTTATTAGCACTGTTCTAATATTAACACACATTAACATATACCAAGCCCACAATATTAACCTTGCTAAAAACCTGAATTAGAGAACACTCTCTCATTATTCTAATGGACAGTATGGAGTTTATAAGGATTGAATCATCCCTAGTGCTGCGAGCGGCCATAATCTTTTAATATTGATTTGAAAGTGTCAATCGTGTCTATATAAATTAGAAGTCACTTTGATGATACACCTAGCTCTCAATAATGTTTTCTTTTCACATTCACCTGTCTTTTGAGTCTATGTAGTTTTTAAATATAAGCCAATGTGATAACTGTTTCTTTAATGTGAGACATTTAATTCTTTTGTTTTCAAAACTTATTAACTTATATAAAATGATTCTCATTTGTAAAACTCTTGGACAAATACCATTTAATTTTCGTAATTAATTACTATGCCAAGGTACTACACATATCAACATCATATGGCCCACTATAGGGATTTAGAGGAATTCTTAATGCATAGTATGAGTCTTAACAATGAAAGTCATTTATATTTAAAATATATTAATGTTATGTAAGCCAAGATCGCCCCAGAGAAGGCCTCACTTTTGTCACAGTTTTGCGACTCGTATAGGCCAAACATGACCCCCATTTCCCAGGGTACACAAATTACGCTTGTCAACCATTCAATTAATACACATCAATGAAAAACCCTTGCATACCTTTTGAGACCTCGAAGCAGACACTCTACTCGGGCGATAGTCAGCTAATCTTTGTCTTTCATCACGGCTCAAGCGAACAGTAAATATATAGATACTAGACACCAGACTCCTTTTTTTGAGACCAAGAAACGTATCTGCGTAAGTGTAACATTACAAGACCTAAGATCGCATGCGAGCTTTAACACACAAGAGAAAAAATGAAGTATTAGAGAGGGGAAGATTACTTAAAATTTATATCGCCAATATTGCAATGCATTAATATACGCCCAAATGTGGCGGCGCGACAAAGCCCAAAAAATAGCACCGTAAACAAAAGTCCATATAAGATAGATATTACTACTATTCGCGTTCATTAAGAGTACATCACTAAAATGTCTACATACGTGCTTACTAAAAATCATCACAAATCAGCAATTAAGCTGCGCGAAAATAAGTGACGGTCTACGTTGCAGCAAAAATTAAGGCCATGGCAAATTTAGTACATATAGTAACTGACTAAACAGCCACGCATAGACAGGTTTGTCTGTGGAAGGCCAACAGCACGGGCATCTTTGCGTCATCCTTAGATGTTTAAATGTCTACAATTCATAGTTAGGAGAGTAACATCAAGCATCACTTTAAATTCCTACAATCACACCTACATCCAAACACACCTACATACTACATACTGACCCGATCCTTACTACTCATTTACCGTCTTAGTAACGCCTGACCCAGATTACGATAGTCGTGTATAACCTTGTCTCGTCTTTTGCGTTCCTTCATTAACGAACGATAAACATCTTACGAGCCACATTTTTGTTATCCAAGAGCTAATCAACCACACTTTCACGACCATTAACTTTCAATTTACGTCCATGCATGGGTGCTGACTCCGTAGATATTATAGCAAGCTAACTACAGCCTAGCGAGAGTACGCACTACAAGTTCCATCGCTTGAACAGGAGATAATTTGTTCGTCTAATCAGGCGCTCTAATCCTATGGCATAGCCAATTGAATCACTCTACTATTTCAATCTCCAGATACCGTGGTTTGAGGCCTTGGATTGAAATTGCTTTCTTTGTTTGACTTGGCTAACAAAGAATAATATTTCTTTCGATTTATGTGGGCTAGTTTTGCGACCAGTGACAGGAGAACCTGATTCATAATAGACATTTTCCCATTTCGTTTTGATAAAACAACTAAATATTTCGATCTGCGAACAACTAGGGTACAACCCCACAAATAGAACAGAATATACTAGACTCTATTATAACTCGTTTGACCCACGATACACAACAAAATATCGTGGAAAACAGCCTTACTCTCCTATTTCCGAACATTTCAATACCAACAACTCAATTCTAAATTAGAAATGACCTATTTATTTCAGCTTATCCACCTACTTACAAGGCAACACTTCTTATTGCGAATACTATGCCATATTAACACCAGGAACATAAAAAGCTTTCAACAATCTCCTTTCTTGTACCTATATTACCACACGTTTTAGATCACAATTAACCCCCTTTATGTAAATTTAATAAGAAGTATGCCTATCTCCATTGTCTTCGTTGTGGAAACTATCATTTCTTCAACGCGACTATCATATAGAAAACATTCACCTTACTCTTCTCATATGCTTGATAACTCTAACTGACTATTTTAGTCAACTCCACGATTTAGTATGGTGCGTCTGTCCACACTATGATATTGAAGAATCCCCGGCATCTTCTTCTTTCTTTCTCTTCTCAATCATGTTCTCCTTCAATCTCCCACGACTCTCAGCTTTGGGCTTCTTTCGGCTCCTTGCAATTTTCACACCTTTTCCCATTAGCCCCAATTCTCAATCTCCCATACGCTCTTCCGTTCTTCTTCTTCATATTCTTTTCTATCAGTTGTTTTCCGTCTCTATTCTCTTTATCTTTTCTATCAAACTTTTAATATAATCCTTAAAAAATAACAATCACTTATCATTTGTCAATTAAGCGTCGGCTCTCTCTCCACTTGCACAATGCAGAATTCTCTAGCTTGTCCAGCCTACCAAACCACCGAGCTTTCGTCTGTTTGACGCTTCGTAACAAATTTCGCTCATTTTGTATTTTTAATTCTCGACATCATTCACGGAGTCTTTCTTATCAACAGATGCTATGTGGTCACCTTTCTCTGCTAAGTTTTCGTACGATTCGTTCAAGATGCATACCACTGCCTACTTCGAAATTTTCACTCAGGATGTGTGAATGGGAAATTTTTATTGGTCCCAAAGTGATTGAATATTGGGATTTTGAGCGAAGTAAAATCTGGGTTTTTGCACTGATGTTCCGTTTGGTAATTAGCGTTGGTTTTTTTGAGTGGGTATTGTAAGAGAAACAATAAGTTATTGGGAGAATTTGAGATGAAAGAGATACATTAATTTCATTGAAATTGATTGGCGAAAATAGTCTGGGGATTTCTGAGATTATTTGAGATTTGACAGTTTATGGTTACTTTGAAGCTTATCATGAATTAGGATTGATGAACTTGAATATAATTTGTGTTGGAGGAAAGAGAGGAAGGGAACCAAACAATGTGGCCTTGGCAAGAAGGGGATTACCAAAAGGAAAGAAAATCAAAAAATAGTAGATCGCCCCAGGTACTAGGATCTAGGACGTTTAACTCTTAGTTATTCGGTCCACTTATCATGTCCTCAAGTTAACCATAGCTCTAAGGATTTGGAACATCTTGGAGTTTCAATTAAAAATATCAGTAAGTCACTTTCAGTGTCTAAGAGATATTACACAGAACACAGTTAAGACCAATTGACACACTTCAAAAGTAGGCGACAATTCTATAAACCACCTATGTGGCTATTGATTACAAATCAAAAGACGCTTTAGAAACAAGCGCATTCATTTCAAAGCCTCATAAGTTCCTGGCCATTATGATAAACTCTAGTACCTCACACATATAAGTGACTGAAAGAAACTCTTTACCCTTTCAAATAAAAAATTCAAAATTGACTCCACATGTACAAATCATAATGTAACCTAGAAATCTAAGTATACCTGTATACAAAAAAGACTTCGGGTTACTTCATAAGTACGATAGTACATTAGAATCAGATAAGCAACAATCTTAGAACTAGAGTAATCTTACTTAATTGGCAACAATAATCATGTCTTGAACCAGGACACTAAGCACAAAACCAGCAGTTTCAATAAACTTATATCCCTTCCCTCAAATCAAAGTTCGAAGGTTTTTAGGATTAACTCTATGATCTATCAAGGTCATAGTTCACAAAAATGGACATCTGTACTAACAAGACTCCTTTACTAAAAAGGTACAATAGATTTCTAAGTAAACCCGTACAAAGAGACTAATAAGAACTAATTACTTGATACTTTCATCAGTTAATTCCCATGTATATCTCTAATATTAAATTTTCCACCTAGCCCAAAAAGCTACCCAACTTCTCTAACTAACGCTAGGTGTATCTATATTACATTCAGATCCCTAGACTATAATTATGGTGTCCACTGGTTCGAAACCAAGTGTTCTCTCTAATGAAATCCAAGTTAACTCTATTGAACAAGTACCAGGACTTAACTCCTAGTCTTTAATCGATGTCATAATAGAATCGAAGAAGCCTATGAAGTGACAAGAAATCATTCTCTGTAATCAAAAATACCATAATGTACTAAAAACCCAAACCAATTTAAGACTATAGAGCCACTTTCAATTAGATTATTACATACTCACATTCCAATTATATAATACATTTAGATGCATGATACAAAGAATTAACCAAAACGAAATTAGCAAGCTCTATGAGGACAGACTCCTGTATTCAATAGTAGAATTACGGTTCTACGGTCTAAAACGCTATTGTAGGTCTTAAAGTAACCAGGGCATCACTTAAAGACTTAAGAAGTTCTCATCTTACAAGGATGAGCTTCATTCATAGCTATGAAACTCATGGTGCTTGAAAAACCGAGCGCGAGACCAAGACCGCCTTAGCCTACAAATTCAGATGACCTTGCAACACTATCGAATCTAGAGAAAATCCAGACCTCTCTCCTAATCATCCCCTGAGGCGCCAACACAATAATCGTCACTCGACAGATCGCTCCTCACACTATCATACAACTAAATGAGCTTTCTTGCTCCTGCATCTGGCCTAAATCTTCCCTATTAATGTGAACCAATTCTATATCTCAACCGTATCCAGATCAAGCTCTATTTGCCAGCTTCTTATTTTTAAGACATCCTCCCGTTTTAATCGCAATTCTAACTATGTCCAGCGCGAAACTAGATCACTTTTATTTGATTTCATCACTCCACAAGTTGCTTATCACCACACTCATTCCCTCACATCGACGGTAGTCCTCTTAATCAGTTTCACTGTGCAATATTATGGTCAGCTCATTCGTCTTTTCCATTTAGTCAATCGCTCATTTCTCATCTATCCGGAAAACGCCCATGGGCACGCACGCTGCATTTCTCAATTCCCTCACAGATCATCATCCCCCAATTGGGCATTTCAACACTTGATTAAACCATTACCCCGAAAGCGCAGAGCAAATTTACGAAACTCAATTTGAAATCAATTGGGGAAAATCCATTTCATGATTATAAAAAAGCCCAAGGAACCGATCAAGGGGGCAATATCTTCTAGGAAGCAGAGCATACAAAGGAGACACCCAACAAGTCGAATCTGCATATAGGGAGCCAAACCGGCTACAGGTTAAAAACTAACCCTCTTGTTTTACACAGCGCCGGACAGAAGAAGAAAAGCGGGGAAAACAAACGAGAAGAATGAATCAAATTACGTCGTTTCCTTTTGATTTCCATTTCAATGGCAATCAACCAAAAAAACAGGATATCCAGATAATAAAGAAAGTCGACTTAAGGTTAAAAGGTATAAGTCAAAAACCCAAATGTCAACACGGAAAGGCGCCGAATAGTTAGACATATGCTCGGCCTACTCATACTAACAAGTTGCTTCCTCGCCCTCTAGAGATTAATCGTCTAACATCTTGATATGTTTCGTTTCTTTACCGGGCTCCCAAAGAAATTCTCGGGTGTAATATGCTTCGTGTATAAGTACTTCTCGTACTGTGAGGCGAAATACAAATCAACGTGATCGGTCTCTTCAGAAACGGGTACCACCTGTTTGCAACACAAACTTCTCGTTGGAGTGGGCATTTATCTTTACCGAATACACACCTGTTATGATCGAAGAGAAGAAACATATGGTGTGTGGCCATCACAAGCGCCCTGATAATCATTCATGGAGGACAAGTTTTAATCACCTCCTTGCGCCTGTGAGTTTACAGTCGAGATTAGTGAAACCGCCGACACGCGTCTCGTTCCGTTCTCTTGTTATGCATCGTACCATTCTCTCGAGAAATGGAAGAATCCTCTGGATAATTTCCATCGTGCGAAAGCAAGTTTCGCGCCAATACAGTGGTTAGCTCGTATGAATACGATGAGAGGTTAGATCTTTCCGCAGATCTCTCTATATAAGCTTCTGGAATCTATTATGACCATTGCAAGGCCATGTCTGTCTGAGCGTCACATTTGGACGGCTGAAGTGGGCATATGAATCCTATGGTCTTTTCATTTTTCTGCTGCCTATATTTTCTATTTTGACGATTCCGATCATTCTAACCATAAAAGTGCTTTCAGAGAGATTTTCAGAAGGTTTTCATATAACTATTATGTTATGAGACTACGAATTCTCGGCTTGGCGACATCCTCTCCTTCATTTGTAAGTGTTGCAGCGATTTCATCATAAAGGACGTGGTGCGTCAACTTTTGGTACTGAACAATACTCGGAATTGGATCAAGGGAGTATTTGTAATTTTTTTAATCAAAAATTATTTTCTATGCATGTTGTTGTCCGCTATTATATAGATCGGATTATCTCATGAATTAAATTTTCGTGGAGCCTTCATCTGATGTTTAAATACGTGCAAGGAATCGACGCAGACAACATTGACGTAGACCAAATAACTAATGTGAAGAGAAAGAGAGTATGTGAACTCTATTCTTGAGGAGAGCTTAAAATACGAGTATAAGCTTTCGCGGAATAAAAAGAAACTTAACTACGGAAACGCTGGTCAAACGATACGAGAACATCTCACAGTATTTATGCACCAAACACTCCTTGACATTGAGAGACTCTATGCCAAAAGGACAGCGAAAGCGTGCCATCCGATAGGATGAGCGCAGTACAAGACTATCATAGGGGGGACCAATCATCATGACATAACAACATGACGCGTCGTCTGATGGTATAATAAATTACGAACAAATGATCTCTTCGAAAATTACAGATTCTAATCTCTCGGATAACAAGATATCTCATCCACAAATGAAAATACCATTCTTTGTGAGAACCCCTGCTGTCACACAAACTACACACCCCATCTAGTTGGATGCAAGCTACACCCTATACATACTTCATCCCCAACTGAGTGAATCTCCCTAACCGCTAGGACGTACTAGCCATCACAACCCCTTGCTTAATCTAATAGAATCAAGCACTTTACTAGACCTAATCCCTCA
>SNQN01002008.1:8742-53204 GCA_008642245.1 Bassia scoparia | reverse complement strand
CATGATCATCATCCTTATCCTCATCATCATCGCCGATTATAGTTAATATCATCATTATTGTTAATAACAAATTAATAACAAAATAATTAAGTTGAACTGAATTGAACAGAGCTGAACAAACTGAACTGAATTGAATTGAATTAAAATAAGATGAAGTAAATAAACCCTAACTCTTTTTTAAAAGAGCTTTAATGGTTAAATGTCATAGAAAAAGATTGGTTCTAATACCATATTAGTGAATCATTTGATTTAAAAAACAAAAAGATTAAGCTAATTGTATGTTGAAGTGTATGAATGATATATATACCGTTGTAGCTCGTGCATTTATGCATGCCACAAATATTTCTTCTGAGCTTCAGGATTGAGAGAGGGGTAGTGGAGGCTTCAATCCCCATCAATGCTACTTCCGGAGATCCGACCTTGATAGTATATTGCAGAGGATCCGTAGCACTTCATATGTCCAAGGAAGTTATGTTGTGTTATCTACAAAACCTTTGGACCACAGTATAGAATAGTAAAAATTAAATTGCCACCGTGTGTAAAAAAATGAAACTTTGATGTTACCATATAGAATTTCCCTAATTGTTATTAATTTTAAATCTTTCCACTTTTTAACAAAATTTATTTCATACAATTGCTTTGTTCAGAGGAAGGGGTTTTTGAGAAGTGATTTCAACCCCACCTTTGTTTCATGTGATCAGAGGTTCGAATCCTCATATACCCTCTACCCCTATTGTAATTAAATGTATCATGTTCATCTCCTATTATTATTATTATTATTATTATTATTATTATTATTATTATTATTATTATTATTATTATTATTATTATTATTATTATTATTTTATTATCATGATCATCATCCTTATCCTCATCATCATCGCGATTATAGTTAATATCATCATTATTGTTAATAACAAATTAATTAACAAAATAATTAAGTTGAACTGAATTGAACAGAGCTGAACAAAGCTGAACTGAATTGAATTGAATTGAAAATAAGATGAAGTAAATAAACCCTAACTCTTTTTTTAAAAGAGCTTTAATGGTTAAATGTCATAGAAAAAGAATTGGTTCTAATACCATATTAGTGAATCATTTGATTTAAAAAAACAAAAAGATTAAGCTAATTGTATGTTGAAGTGTATGAATGATATATATACCGTTGTAGCTCGTGCATTGATGCTATGCCACAATATTTCTTCTGAGCTTCAGGATTGAGAGAGGGGTAGTGGAGGCTTCAATCCCCATCAATGCTACTTCCGGAGATCCGACCTTGATAGTATATTGYAGAGGATCCGTAGCACTTCATATGTCCAAGGAAGTTATGTTGTGTTATCTACAAAACCTTTGGACCACAGTATAGAATAGGAAAAATTAAATTGCCACYGTGTGTAAAAAAATGAAACTTTGATGTTACCATATAGAATTTCCCTAATTGTTATTAATTTTAAATCTTTCCACTTTTTTAACAAAATTTATTTCATAACAATTGCTTTGTTCAGAGGAAGGGGTTTTTGAGAAGTGATTTCAACCCCACCTTTGTTTCATGTGATCAGAGGTTCGAATCCTCATATACCCTCTCCCCCTATTGTAAATTAAATGTATCATGTTCTTGTGTCTCATTCACATTGATTTGTTCATATGCACCAATGTCCCCATAAGTCACTATCTGAGGGTGCATTGGTTTAATCGGTTTTATCTRACATAATTTACTGTATTTGAAATACATAGTCCTAAAACTTTTTAAGGTGAAAGAATGCACCGTAAAATTACAGTTGAGAACATACAAGCTAGCTAGGGCTACATAAACTATGTGATTTTTTTAAAACCACATGACTGTGTCAAGTTAAATAAATATTTATCGTCGTATCTTTAAAAATTGTCACTGTTGTGAAATAGTTTTGTGATAAGTATCGTGTACGATTAAACGTTCTGATACCTCATATTATGATATAACGATAACAATTGACAAGACTGGTATTTCCTTACACAAGTTAAATTTTTCTTTGTGTGTCTTTCGAAAAAACAATAACTTTAATCACAGAATATTTATTTATTTTTATGGCGTTCACATATAATTGGACCATCTGGTACCACACCTCTATTTATTTTTAAAAGATAGTAACTATTAATAGTAGTTGTTGGATATATATTACAAAGAATATGTACAAAGAATATACTCCCTCCGTTCCTTGAAGTTCCTACCACTTTCCTCATTTGGACGTTCCTTAAAGTTCCTACCACTCTCACTTTATTCCATTTTAGGAAACTTTATATTATTTTTTTAATTGTGATGGTCCACCATGTGGAACTCATCATACCCCTTGCAATACACTCATGTGTATTAAAAAATGTAATTTTATTTGTTTCTCTCTCCAATCTAAATCTACTTTTTGACCTCACTTCTCATATTATATTAGTTTCTATATTTTACACCCAAATAGTGTATGGTAGGAACTTTAAGGAACAGAGGGAGTATGAGGTTGAGGATATAAGATCTTGCTATTGAATCTTGATGTTGTTGGGTATGAGCTAGGGTAAAGGAAGGGAAAAAAACAAAAAAAAAATGATAAAGAAAGGCTGAGAAATAAGAACGTGCATTAAATAGCAAGTACTGTAGTAGCTAATTGGCACTGTCAAATGTCAATGATTGCATTCAAGCCTGTGGTGTTTGTGTTCCAGTACATTTTTACAGTATATTGTTTGTATTCATTATTGGATTTATAGTATGATATGCACTTGTGCTGTTTCAAATTCTGAAAATTACAGACATCTCCCAAAATTGGAGTTTTGGACCAAAAAGTTGGATTCCCCATTTCTCTCATCCATAGGGATGATTAATCAATAGCCACGGTTTACAAGGATATTTACAATAGTTCAAACCTTTAAAAAGTTTGAACTTARTTTGTATCACATCGGTTTTGTTTTTTAAAATTTATTTTCAGTAATTATTGAATAAGATAAGTTCAAATAAGTTCAGATAAGTATCAATAAATTTTAATAAGTATAATCATTGTTTTTTCCTCTCACAAAATAAGTTCASATAAATTCAGATAAGTACAAATAAGTTGAAAAGAACACACCCATCATCTTCATATAAACCTCAGCTCTTTCATAACAAAACCTTTCCCTAACAATAGTTCAAACCTTTTAAGGTTTGTAGGTGGGACCCAATATATATATGATTATTTTTTTACCTAACCTAATATTATTTCTCCTTTTATTTTATACCTCATACCCCACTTAAATTTTACCTCATCTCATATAAATCACTTACTATTTCCAATTTCCATACCCTCCTACAACTTTCAAAACCCATCAACTACCCTCAACAATAAGGGGTTTGAAAATCAAACCTCTAAATCCAAAGTCCCAAACACAAACCCTATTAAATAAAACCCCTATTGTGAGTGCCCTAAATAGCTAGGGCAAATCAGTCAATTCACTACTTTTTTTATTTTCAAAACTTAAAAAAAGAAAAATAAAGTCACCTCTTATGAATGCCCAACAAATGTCCAAACCCATATGACGTAATGTTCTAGTAGGACTATGTGTTAGAAAATGTACGAAAAATAAGTGACAATAACAAGTGTAATTTTGACAATAACAGCTAAAATTACCGACGTAACTATTTTTAAATAGCTTTTATTAAACAAGACTTTATCCTCTCATCCATCCTTTTTTTTTCCTGATAAAATATAGCGTATATATACTTAAATAGGCCGATTTCATAAATATTTATCATATCAGATATCAGCAATTTGGGGAGCCAATGAATTATTTGAGTATCCCCGACCCCCTCTATCCTAATAGTCACAATATAATTGGCATGATATATGCGATAAGGTATGGAGCATAACTTTGATTATCAATATCTCGAACAAATTTTCTTAACCTTACAAAACATAAGATTCGAGCCTAAAAATAAAGATTGAGTTTTATAAGGTTCAATCACGTTTGAAACATCACTGACAAATAAGGTTATTAGAATTAGGTCCAATCATTTCAAATGAGTGTAAGATCAATTAATGATAAGGTGAAAAATGTACAGATACTGAGATACACCAATGTTTTTGTTCATTTTATGTTTAACAAAAAATAAATAAAAATAAGTTGAGACATGTTTAAATAAATTTAGATAAGTTATGATAATTTTGTATAATTAAGATGAAGGTTTTATGCTCTTGCAAAATAACTTAATAACACAAGTTCAGTTTAGTACAAATAATTAATAAACTAGACATAAATTCGATCTTAAGATAAGAAGGTGATTAAAATGAGATGCTGAGAAAGGTGTTTATTAAAAATGACAAGGTGAGAAGATCGATCTTGAGTATGTGHATAAATTTAAACATGAATCTGCTTTTATTAAATTATAAAAAAAAAACTAAATGTGTAAAAATAAATAAATAAATAAATAAATAAATAGTGTGCATATATTTTTAATAGAATATCCATATGCTAATTATTCCACTTATTTATTTTATAAAATTCCTTTTGGGTTGAAAATGATTTTATGCATATATGAATATGCTAGAATGAGAATTAAGAAATGAGAAATTGAATAGAAAATTATTTTTAACTGGCTTTCTCATTTTCTAACAATTTCTTACTTCTCATTTTCTTAATGTGTGTGTAAAAAAACAAAACTAGAAATTCATGATAAATTTACGAATTAGTCGGTATAATCAATGTTTAGTTGATGCCAAATATTTTGTTATTTAGTTTCTTATACTGTATCCCTTGTAATATGTTCAACATTTTCCAAAGTTTATTTCTAGAAATAAGAGTTATGTAAGCACATTATTTAATGTCCAAGTAGTTGTTAGCTACTTGCCTCCAATACGGAGTCATGAAATTAATCCCATCCAACTAACATAGAATTCATGCACAATCTGCAATCATGACAGAAATATAGTAGGATCAACTTTATTAATATTGTAGGTACAAATAACTGAGAAGCTAGTATACCACAGTTTAGTTGAATGAATGCCAAAAATAGATCGAATTAGACACAGCATTCAACAATCCCTTAATACTGTAAATAGAACTAGCTAGACAATAAATGGAACCCAAGTACTACTATATATACAAACCTTCATTACTCCGATCSCATCGTTTACACCCTCACTCCCTTTTTTTTCTTAACCACTTAGGTCAACTCTTTTCATCAGCCGTAGGAATAAACAGGGAACGAATCGGAACAAAGTAGCAAAATTGTTCCGTCAAATCAAAGTTGTTTCATGTCTCAAATTTGACACTTTCGGTTTTGAGATAACCATTAAAAGGAACATTTTACAGTTGTGTTAACGAGCACTCCGTCTCCGTGATTGGAGCGATCCCTAACAATATGTTCGGACACATATAGAGAGTATTTACTTGTAGATCATCACAACACCTTAGAAGTAGGATGTGATGGCAACATAACAACATGCAATTTCAACAAAAGGGTTTATAAAACTTTCGCACTAGTGATATCAATCTCTTACCATTTCCTCTATTATTCACCCATTTAAGGCTAGTTTTCATATGCTATAAGAGAATCATGCAACTTTGGCTTAGTGTATTAAAGCAAAAATTCTACGACCGTTGCTGAATAATGTATCCTTTCAACAAAGATGGATCATACATCATCACACCCCCACCATGTGAAACTTTCCATTTCRTGGGACCCTTAATAAGCTCAACTAATCTGTCTTCAGAATTTTGGGTAATTATCAGTTGTTGGAAGAAATTGATGAATTATTTAATTTTGCAAATTTGATGAGTTTCTCTTTTATCAACTTTTGAGAAACAAACATAGATTTTATTTTTGTGGCATGAGTGATGCTTTTCTAGGATGACAAGGAAGAAATTTCTGGCCTTTTTGGTTGAGAGTGTCATTATTAGTACAGTYAATCTTCTTCTTCTTAGTTGAGGACTGTTATGTTAGAGTAGTGTGTACTTCAGTCTACCATTGTGCTCGATTACTTTCTGCAAGTTAGACTCTTGGAGGAAAAGGAGATATTTTCAGTTAACCAGAACAAGGCAATCAAACTGGTCATCTAGGGGATCCTCTAAAGTTGAAGAATTGTGAGATTATGAGTTTTTTTAAAAAATATTTTTTCACAGAATTAATATTAGTTATTGATTTTTTTTAAAAAAGTCTAAATTTAGAAAACCATAGATTTTTTTTAAAGTCTAAATTTGTAGAAAACTATAGATTTTAAATCTAAAGGATCCAAACTCGGTCACCAAGAATAATTACTGAATGGTGAAGTGGCGTCAAGAACCATAGAAATGATTTTTTTTTTTTATATCTCACAAATAATATTTTCAGATTGAGTGAAAGATAGCTCGAGTGGTTAAAACTTCTCCTCGATTCCAAGAGATCCTGAGAACGATTCTCATCCCCGCCCTTGTGGCTCTCTTACCACAAAAAAAAAAAAGTTATTACCAGATTATTTGAAAGATAGATATGGATATACTTATACTGTATTTATTAGGAGGTATACATAATTAATGGTAGATGTGTTGTTGAAGAACCAATCTAAGCATGATGACAATGTTTTATGGTTTTTTTTTCTTATTTTTGGGAACTTTAAGCATTACTGTATTTCTGAAACTATCTTAATTTGTTATGATCTTAATTTTGATATTAATTAACTTTGCTAAATTTAACAGTACAATGAATTTTTCAATCATTTTTATTTTTTTGGTCAGTTTAATTTAATCTTACCCTAAGTACTGGTTTAGCTTGTTTTCCGGCAAATTGCAMTACAAAARATTTTAATTTTAATTTTTTTTAATGGGGGGTTAAGAATTACTACCAGTTAATACTGGTTGTCATCCAAACATAGTTGTTTCTTCTTCTCCTTTTTATCACTGGATTTCCTATTTTTCAATTTTGAAACCTAAGAAAATAATTCTCCCCAAAAACTGGAATTATTTTTCCTTTTCCCATTTTGCTCCTACCCATCAAAGCCTAGCCTTCAACTTACATGTAAGATTTCCATGTTCGTAAAATCCAGAAAAAAAGAAAGGCATCGCGAAAATGAGCCTGAATTGTTGCAATGGCCTTCAGAGAACAGACTCCAATTACGACTTGAATCGGAAGTTAATCGAATCTAAACCTAACAATGCTAATAGCAAATCGAGCAGACTTCGTCAAAAACTTTTGGCTGAAAGGAGTTGGTCAGGCAGCTACATGCCACCCCTTCGTGACCACAAAGCTAAGCCAACAGCTGATGCTGCAGGCTCTTTAAACGTGATAGTTCGTCACCATAGGCATTCGAGCCTGGGAAACATGGGGTGCCGAGGTGAGGGTGACAATTTGACGGATGAGCCTAAGCTGGTGAGGAGCGGTGGGTTACGAAGGGATTGGAGCTTTGAGAATTTAGAMGCCAAATTAAGAGAAGACAAGCGATCACAGCAAAGAAGATGATGATCTACATTTWTTCTTATAAMATTATACAACTTGCCCCGTAATTGCATGGTGCTACCAAAATAGCTTGTTATAAATCATGCATTTATGTATAATGGGGTTAAAGTTATCTCAAAAGGGTAAATGGGAAGGAAATGGTAAATGGATGAAAGAGGGAGAAGACTTATGTTTTTGTGCAAAGTATAAACTTTTATACATYGGGTTTTTTGTAATACAATACCATGTATGTACAAGATTGACATGGGTTTCTTATTAGATAATGTGATCATTGCAACACACAAAAAAGAACATTTCTTTCGGAACAATGAATAAATTCAAATTATCAGCAATTATGAACATTGTATAATGATGAAATACTAAATTACTTTAATTAAGGATGATAAATTTATGATTGATTAGTAAAGAGGCCTCGGATTTATTAGCGGAACTAGGTATTGATTTCAGCTATAGTTGTGATTCGAATTTTCCTTTCTTGATTCAATAATCGTGGACTCCGGGAAGAAATCTGTAATATACCTAGGCCCTCGTCGCTAGTGAGTCATGGCCATGAGTTGTTTTGTGGATTGATGAGACTATTGACACTCAAATTCTCAATAGTAAGAGAGTGCCTGTAATGACTTACCTCAAATCATCTTATATTTAATTTATTAGCTGAAAGACATAAGAAATAAGAGTAGTAAAGTACGTATCCTATTCAGTCTGCCATTAACAGACATGTAAAACTCATCACCATACTTTCTCTGAATGGTCTCACCTGTTTGCTTGAAGTTTAATAGGATAGTATGGGACTGGAAGGAAGAGGCTGCAGTAGTTCCTAATAACTGCAGGAGAAGCAGGCCATGTTTGTGTTGCACGTAGTGTGCTTCACTGATTCTGTATCGAGCATTTGGGGGGACTGCAGTTTGCTTCTGTTGTAAGAAAAGAATACGGTCTGAACAGTGTCTAGCAGAAGTTCTGATTCAATGCAGTACTACTCGTAGAATCTGTGTATCCTAGCATATGAAGGTTCTATCTTTAACCTTTTCCTAGAAGGTGCGRAGCTGTGAAACTGACGTTCGTGGATGTGCAGGAGTTGTTTGTGGTTCTTGTGATCTTTGGRTGGCAATCTTTGTAATATGATATAGTTTTGGTTTTATTTGCCGGAAAAAAAAAGGAAGAAAAAAACAGATGAGGTTCAGAATCATGTTTTCAGGAAGTCCCCGAGCAACAGAGTTATGACAGAAATTCTTGAATTGGGAGATAGAGGTAGACTTCCCGCTTCAGAGAACTGTTTCATTAGAGGCTATTTAACTTGCATAATGGTTATACATGTTATGGATTCTTATCCATCATATACTTCCATGAATTCCATATCAAAAATAAACCAAGATATCTTCACACATTTAACAAAAATAATAGACATATACGCCAGTATGACACATACTATGCAATAGACATAATCGTGACAAATATTCAGTATAAGCTGTGGAAAATGACGATAAATAATCATAAGGAACAATTATCGTAGTTGCATAAAAAACAGGCAGCATAAAAACACCATGCCACTGATCAATATTCAATAGTACCAATTCTTGATGCAACAGTTTTGGCATATATGTATGTACAGACATCAGTTGACATTCTAAGGCTTTTGAGTTCATTTCAGTTAGATATTTCTATTCAATCAGACAATCACCTAGCCACTGACCTGATTTTTAGAAAGCCAATGTAAGTCATCGCCAAGCAAGGTCATTGCTGCAATGAATGTAGACACAAAAAATCGAATGCATAAAATTTAGATGATGATGATTACGGAAAGGAAAGGGTAAGGCAACAACAAAACCATATATTTCAATTCTTGTAAGTTGTAACAAAGAGCTACCTATTTTTTCTGTCTTGCTTCTGCTTTCCAGTCTCTTCTCTTGCGCTTATTTATAGTTTTCTCACCATCATTTAGGTGACAATAGTCTTCAGAAGCTTTGTTATTTGATGTTTGTTCCTCTTCTCGCATTCCCCTAGAAACTTGTGGCGTGTGATTTTCACTGGATACAGATTGACAACTAGAAGAAAGTCCATTGGATGTGGCCTCAGCATTGGCAGCATGAACCCTCCTTGCTTCCTTTTTCCAATCTCTTTTGCAATGGACACGTGTTACAAATTGTTCTACACTTCCATTTGTGGGCAGTGGTACAATTTGCATCTGTGATGAGTGGTTGCTGTCATGACCATTGCTGGAATCAATTTGGAAACGTTTCCGTTCCCTGTACCTACGTTGCCGTTCTCTGTTCTTCAGCCGACGATACATAACATCATTGAAGGTTTTGCTGCCATTGCTCAGATCAGAAGGTTCCATTGTGCCCCTACTATCCTGTGTTTTGTAATTCGTCCTTTGTTGGCCTCCCACCTAGATGCATCTACATGTAAAACTTGTCAAGACTAATTGCAAGGTAGCCATTAATCCACAACTCCGTCAAATCCGTTACTAACTTGTATTTAATAGGGGATATCAAGTCTGTCTTTAACCTCGGTTTTCTGATATACGAAATTTGTAGGCACTGATTGCATGGAAACCACTCTGCTCTTAATAGAATCTAATAGCTCAGTTTGATTCTTTGATGGTTTGACATCAAGCCCTCTTTGTTTACTCAACCATCAGATGTAAATATTGTATGTTGTTTGAAACTGTTTCAAACCCTAAAAACACATCACTGAAAGTTAAAGGTAGGCAATTAAAATTCTGGTCAACAGTTCCAGTTATTCAGTCTGTAATGCTGAGAACACTGAAGAATGTACAAAAGTCCAAACACAAACTTTTTGATTTTATCATTTTATGCTATAGAACATCTGCAACAAACTGCTTGAATAGTTGAGTCATTTACATCAACTTATATGGTAAAAAACCAACACGATAAGTCAAACGCATGGATACATAGTCAAGTGAAAAGGGAAGAACATAAGGATGAAAGAGCCTTAAACAGAGGCCTACATCATTTTACACAAAGCACACAAAATGGTAAAAAAAATTCTTCTTATGTGGGCATGAAGAGCTTTACAAGATTATAGAGTAGTATCATCAAATACTATGATATGTCCAAACTCCAAACATACTATGATTAGCATCATAACATACTACATGGCAGGGTAGTATCATAACAGAATAATACAAAATAACAAAACCCTCTCCATAACACTAAAAATTCCCTATTGCCCCATGCAGGATTTGATAAGGAATTTTAATATTTGTATATTTTTAAAATTTGACAAACATCCTATGATTTATCCTTTTTTCTATTGCCTAGCATGGATCCTGATTTGAGTAAAACTGCAATATTAAAATATGTCCAAACATGAAAAAGGCACAAAAGCAAAGTTCTGGAATCACACACAATCATTGAATCCCTCAAAAAGTCAAAAGCAATATTTCCAAAATCACAATAGAAGAATAATAAATAAATTGTGCTGTTATTCTGGCATCAGAGATATTAAAGACAAAAAGGGAATATGACTTGTGACAGTGCATCAGATACGAAAATTAATGCATTGTATCTTAAGCAATCAGTCCAAAGATAACAAGAGTTCAGATTCCTCCAAACCGATAAATTTTAAACTGAAAATAGAACACGTGAGATCATGGGGATGCATTAATGGTTTTATACTGTCATGGCTGTAAATTGGATGAATTATGCAAACAAGTTTCTGTGAGGAGCAAGTTGTACTTTCTCTCCCTAATTTCACCACACCCCCCTCATCCATTTACATTCATCATTCTGCACTGCAGGAGTGAAGAATTAATAAAGCACTACAATTATCACACAGCAGGATCTTGTAAGTAATCTCACTTGTTCACTTGTCCTGCACCAATCTCAGGATTTTCCATTTCCACACGGAAGATTGGGACAGATGTCGCGATTCCACCAATATAGTAGCCCAATCTCAATTTGAGAGAAGGATGCCATGGGACCTTACCCATGATCATCTATGATGCCAATGAGAAATTGGCCATTAGAGACTACTGCAATAACCTTGACTAGAATTTTCCTATTTTTAAAAAAAGGACCTTGCTAGAAGTTGCATTCCATCTATATTTTTCATCTTTGACCATTTTGGCTAGCTCCAATCACAGATTTAGGGGTTCCAACTTATGTCATACACTTCACATTTTCAGCTAGAGGACTCGGGCAAGGTCTCAAGACATGTGAACTGAAAACATAATTGGCAAATATTTAAGGTCCCATTAATCTGTATAAGTACCCAAAATATAATCCACACTGGAACATATTCCTTCTACAATGCAATATAACAGAATATAGAAACCTCAAACCTTTCCACTTTTAAAGCTAAACTAGTATGCATTACGGACACCCAGTCCACCAATTTCTCAGTATGTGATTCCATTGAACTTCAACCAGACCCAATTCCACCACTAAAACCTTTCATACCAGTTTCTCGGTGAATTTCCTCCTCTCTTTGAACCTCTCTCACTCTCTGCTGGTAAGCTCCTCACGTCACTTCAATCTGACCATGAAAGTGGTTGACAACATAACATTGCCAGGTGAATTATGATTTTGACTGAAGTGACACATGAACTTCTCCATTTAATGTAAGCCCCCACATTGAGATGGGGAAAGATGGCCAGGATCTTACCTCAAATTGCATCCATAATGTATGCCCTATCAAATCAACATACACGCCATCTATACAGATTGATTCCCCAATTGCAACATTCATAAAAAACACAGAGAAGGAGCTCCAGTGGCCCATGGCATTCAGATGCAGTTCAAGGCTAAACAGACACATATGGCTGAAGCAAGCCAGAGATGAGCGATATATTCCTCACGCACTCCTTACTCTGAGCATGCCAGTTAAAAAAAGGCCAAATTAGCCTAAGACAAGCTCTTACATAGGTAACATCTAGTAAATTTGAATGCATCGCCTGGTGGGGAAAATCTGTTTCTAAGGAACTAATTTATTCACTCTTTATGTTTTGATGTTAACTCAAACTGACTTTTTTTTACCCCTCTTTTAAGTAAAATTCCCTCCCTGAATAAAGGATTGACACTCCTAGCATCATCATCCACCTGAAATTCAAGGTCTAGGAGCGCAACTTTAAAAATCTGCAAATTGTGTGACAAAGGAAAACAACTGTAACTTCCACCAATTTTGCTATGCATCATAAGTGCAATCTAAGTATCTTTCATTAAAGAACCTACTTCCTCCGTAACCATTAATGCGCAACAAACTAATATTTTATCTGATTTAAATAATACCCCTTTGTTGCACACAATTGGTTACGGAACTGTCATCCATCTACCTAAACTTAATCTACAAGAGTATCATCGTTTTTCCTGCCCATCTCTATCTTCAAATAGTTTATAAGATGTAAAATGACCCAAAACTTCTCAGATTGATTGCATTCATCAACACCTCTGAAATTAGTCCAATCAAAGTTTTTTTTTTCGGGTAGCAATCTAAAGTTAATCAAGTGTAGTTTCTGTTAGATTCTATGCACAAAACCCGATCCAAACCGACCATCCAGCACCCAGTTGCTACTTGCTAAGCCTAAATACTAACAAAACAATAGCCAATTAAAGGATCCAAATACAGATGAGCTAATCAACCATAACAACATTGCACAAAACAAGAAAGCTCCTTTCTTGCCTCAATTTCTAATTAAACCAAAACCCTTTATTTCCAAACTCCAATCTTCAAATTTAAAAGGGGTTCTCAACAATATCAATGCAAAACCCAGGATACAAAAAATCTGATTTAAAAATAGAAATTTGACACCTTGCTTATGTTCTAACACCAATTGAGAGGGAAATGATGAAAAGCATAAAAAATTGAACTGGGAAATTACAGAATCACTTTTATTATGGATTAGCAATGAGGGAAATAGTGAAATTAACAATGGAAAAGATAGTTCGTATAATTTCAAACCAATAAATTACAATTGCAAGCAAAAATATAGCATTATGAAAAAACCAGTACAGGACTAGAGGTTAGTAACATACCTATTTCGCAGGTTGCCACTTGCAAGAACGAGTTGAACGAGAGCAAAACTTTGGTTCTTAGTTCCCACCTTATATTGCTTCCTACTTAACAAAACAAAAATGTTTGATGAATTTACCAACCACAAGTCTACAACCACTTGATTTTTAACCACCTCAATTTGATTAAATGACAAAATTATGGTTTTTTTTTTAATTTTAAACGGGAAGAAAAAGAATTTTATTATTAATATTTAACTAAATGGTACCCGTGCAATTCAAGTATTTCACATTAGTAGCAACACAAGAGCAAGTATACTAGATTAGAAGAAAAGTACTAAGAGAAGTAGAGACGGAGTATAAGAGGATTTTATTACTTGTGTTATAGTGCATACAACATGATACTAGGCTTATAAACAACCCATATTTATAGGCAAAGATGATGGGTTATAGTCACATATTTTACTATTGATTTATACTAAAATAATAATTAATCACCTTAGTAAATTACATAAATAATTCACACACAATTATTGGTGATTTCTCAACACTCTCCCTTGAATAATTATTCCATTATCATCCAGGTTAAGTTGTCTCGTTAAAAACCTCGCTAGGAAATCCCAGTGGGAAAAACCATAGCTAAGGGAAAAAAGAGTGTAACTTACATCACATAATACGACTTTTGCACTGCCTCGTTAAAAATCTTGCCAGGAAAATCCCCATGGGACAAAAACCGGTCGAAGGGAAAAAGAGTGCAGTAAGTGAAATACTCCCCTTGAATTCAACATAACTCATGAAGGTGACGCATGTCGATGTTGTGTACCAATGCCTCRTATTTCTTCGATGGAAGCTATTTGGTAAACAAGTCGGCCAGATTATCACATGATTGAATTTTTYGGACCTCAATCTTTCCTTCCTTTTGTAGGTCATGGGTGTAGAAGAGCTTGGGTAATATGTGCTTTGTCTTGTCTCTTTTAATATACCCTTTACTTATTTGAGTAATGCAAGCTGAATTATCTTCGAAGGTCAATGTTGGATTTTTTGTAACTGTCGCATTTCACATGCTCCTTGGATATGGCTAATCATCGTCCTAAGCCATACATACTCACGTCCTGCTTCATACAAGGCAATTAATTTGGCATGATTTGAGTATGTGGATGTTAGTGTTTGCTTTGTTGATTTCCATGATATTGCAGTTCYTCCATAGGTGAAAACATATCCATTTTGAGATTTGGCGTATTGGGGGTCAGATAGGTATCCAGAATCTGCATAGCCAATAAAGGTAGCATCTGATTTTCCTTGGTAGAATAACCCCAAATCTTGTGTTCCGTTGAGGTAATGGAGCAAGTGTCTTATCCCTTTCAAGTGCCTCTTTGTGGGTGAATTGTTGTATCTGGCTAACAAGTTTATTAATAATGCTATATATCAGGTTGAGTATTATTTGCCAAATACATCAATGCGCCAATGACACTTAAGTATGGGAATTYAGGACCAAAGACTTCTTCATTCTCTTCTCGGGGTCGGAATGGATCATCATTCACATTTAATGATCGAACTATAATTGGGGAACTTATGGGATGTGCTTTGTCTATGTAGAATCATTTTAAAACCTTCTTTGTGTAATTTGATTGATGGACAAAAATTCCATGTTTCAAATGCTCAATTTGAAGACCAAGGCAAAATTTTGTCTTTCCAAGATCTTTCATTTCAAATTCCTTCATCAAATGTTTTGTAGTTATTTCAAGTTCTCTCGGTGTCCCAATGATATTAAGGTCATCAACGTAAACTGCAATGATTGCAGACTACGATTGGGAATTTTTAATGAATACACAAGGAGTGACTTGGTCGTTTTTAGACCCTTGGTTTAGGAGATAATCACTTAATCGGTTATACCATATCCGCCCGGATTGTTTTAAACCATAAAGTGACTTTTTCAATTTTATTGACAACATTTCTCTTGGCTTGTGGTTTTCTGACAACTTTAATCCATCAAGAACTTTCATGTAAATACTTGTATCAAGTGACCCATATAAGTACGCAGTTACAACATCCATTAGATGCATTTGTAGCCCTTTTGTAACTGTCAAGCTTACAAGAAATCTTAATGTAGTTGCATCAACTACTGGGGAATATGTTTCATCATAATCGATCCCCAACATTTGTGAAAATCCTTGTGCCATGAGCCTTGCCTTATACGTGGTAACCTCATTATTTTCATTCCTTTTTCTCACAAACACCCATTTATATCCGACAGGTTTTACACCTATTGGAGTGTCGGTTATGCTTCCAAATACATCTCTCTTTTCTAGAGATTTTAATTCTACTTGGATTGCATCTTTCTCTTTTGACCAATCTTTTCTTTGACAACATTCATCAACTGCCCTTGGTTCGACATCGTCTTCATCTTGTGCTATGTCGATCRCCATGGAGTATGCAAAGATTTCATCAATGACAACARTTTTCCTATTCCAGTGTTTTCTTRAATAAACAAAGTTTATTGATGTCTCACTATTATCAATGCCTTCCTCATCCTTTGGGACATCATCATCTTTATTTCCTTCTTCATCTTTCTTTTCAAGATTCTCAACTGGAGTCATGGAATTGGTTCCACTAGTTGGATTATCTTGTGTTTTCAATTTTCGTGGTTTGGAATCTTTTGACCCAAGTGGTCTCCCACGTTTTCTACGAGCATTATTTTCATTTTCACCAGCCTTTTCATTATTAGGTATATCAATATGTATAGGAGCATTTTCAGCTGGTATGTGTGATTTTGTCACTTTCTTAGTATCTGTGAATCYACCAGGCAATTGATTTGCAATACTTTGTAAGTGAATAATTTTATTCACTTCTTGCTCACTGTCAGCAATGTAATTTAAGTCCTTACTATTTATAATGAGAGTAAATTAAGTCCTTAGTGTGGTATTGGATTAATTCTAGGTCAAGCCTTTGAGAGAGAGAACTTTTACAGTTTTGATTTTACGAAAATAGCTCATGCAAAAGTGTTAGGGTTTCAGTACGAGCAATCAATCTTAAGTAAGCCTTTGGCTTGCATGTTATAGAATATTGTGTGAGAATATTTTCCTTGGGATAATGGTAAAATTCCACGGAAAATATACTCAACTGATTTTATTTGTTATCAAATAAAATCAGTACAATATACCATAACATACTTGCCATACTTAAGATATCTTCCTTGTACAAAAACCCTAGCCATCCGTGTATTTTCAAAATCATTTTTATGCGGAAATAAACATTYGAAAAATACAGATGTTAAGAAGTAAACTTGAGAGAACTGGTTTAGAACTATTCCCAGACTGTTCCAGTCAACTCGGTTTACTTGAAATTGTATATTATAAGTAACCAAAATTACTTATTATATTCAACTAGCTCATCTCTCTAACTTAACCTTTATAGTGCATTTAAACAATCCGAATACCACTTATATTACATCTAAGACCTAAAACTATGTCTCTTGTGTACTTGGTATTCATGTAATCTTCAAGACTTGGCTTCATGAGCTTTGTCTTTGCATACATTGAACTTGTAACTTTGTACCTGCACATGCAAACAAAAACTTGCAAACATATCTAGTTCAATGYGGTTTTTCATCATTCAAAACTCAAGGTAGGAATTCAACATGAAGCTCTAAGACGCATGGTATAGCATCGGGACGTTGTTGGAAATAGCGATTACTTGCGCTTAATGTGTCCACAATCCGAAGGAACATGGATCTCCTCATACGAAACCTCCTTTGAAATACGGTATCATTGTATACCGGTTGATTACTAAATTAATCTACAACTAGATTGTCGTGAGCTGCTTCACGATTTYGAGGCACAGTTACCCTTCGTTTTCTCGGACGTTTTTGATTATCRGGTTGTACTGAATTGTTAACAGCTACAAGCACTGAATTTTGCATCGCAAGTAAATGTTGACTCTCATTTATAAAATCCATGACCATGTGAYCATAAATTTCATCAGTTATACTTGAGGAGGAAGAGCTTGAAGAACTTGAAGACATTGAATCTAAGCTCATATTGCGTTTGGTGTTTTTATTTTGGTATGTTTGTTTGTGATACTAGAAGATAGAAATCATGTACTTTAAATAGACAAAAATAGGATATTGTTGGTTAGAAGATAAGATTTTGTTAAAACATAAGATATGGATAAGATAAGGATTGTATGGTGAGAATTTTGACCAATGCATGCATAATTTTGTAAGGTTAGTTTTTTGACCAATGTGTGAGTCTTGTGACAAGGTAAAGGTGACATCATAGTTTTGAAAACAAATTAAAATACACTCATATTAATTTAATACAGAAACAACAATAATAATACTCTCTTACAACAACCTTACTAGTAGCAGAAACAATTTAAAAAAAAGAAAATAAAGCGAAAACCTACTACTAAATTCGTCTCTCAGTTTGTTATACTAAATTAAATTAAAATACAAACATTCCAAACACTAAAATGAAATTAAAGCGAAAACCTACTACTAAATTCGTCTCTCATATCAGTTTGTTATACATTGCTAATTCCTTGTCATCAAGAACAGGCTCTGCATTAACCTTTCCAACATTCTGAATTTCATGGCCTCCTCTTTCTGCCTTTTCTTTTCTTCTACCTAGGACTTTTGTTCTTCATCTCATTCCCTCATCTGATCCAGTAGTTGCTCTCCCAATTGACCAAACTTGTCTCCCATTTCATTAAAATTTGTATGTAAAGAATCAAGATTTACACTTGACGAAGTACTTGATGCTTTACCTTTCATCTTTGTCTGTTTTATGCCAAGAGGTCTTTTAGCCCTTCCGCCAACCTCACACTGTGAATTGGGTTGGGATCTTTTACCGCTCCCCCCCACTATCTGTAGATGCTTGACCACCCGGTAACATATCAGACTGAACTTTGGGCAAGGAGGTCGGGATCCCATTTGGGGTAATTCCTCAGAATTGCAAAACAATGCAAATAACAAAACATCTTATTGTTAGTTGCTTTGTAACCATTGTGAGCGAATCTCTCCCAATTTTGCTCATATTCACCACTACCCTTAATTCGTAATTGATAACAGTAGGCGTCAACCCATTTACTAATATGTAAATTTATGTGGTCCCATCGATTTTGCAAAGATTTAACGTTTCTTACCTTAATCTCATTGATATTTTCAGCTCTAGCCTTTTCATACTGGTTGTGAATTTCTGCCCATAACCCGCTTCTCTTGGTCTTGGTTGCCCTCTCCACATCGCCTCTTGCATTTAAATAGGCTAATACAAGAGCTTTATCTTCGGCAATACTCCATGCTTGGTTTTTCCTTTCTACAGATTTATTGAGTTGCACTTCTGGAACAATTTCGACTTCATCATTGTCAATCTCTTAAAGATGTTGTGCTGTCGCTAATTCTTCAACATGTTCACCACTTAACTCTATTGGAATAGCATTGCTACTGCAGACTCCACTTGGAGATTGATTCATAGTTTGAGTTAAATGTTCTGAAACAGGGAAAAAAAAGGGTATTAGCAAAAGATTGTTGATAGGATTGAGAATTTTGAGAAAAAATTGGTTAAATTGGTGGACTATTATTGAAATTTTTTGGTCTTGGTTGACTACTAGACCATTGAAAAAATGCAGCTTGAATTTGAGGGTTACTCAACAGATTTGGGTCAACAGGAGAATTAGATTGGTTAAATTGAAATTTTGAATTATTAGGAAAATTCGGGTTACGATCATAATTAGAATTATTACGATCCATATTGAATAATTTTCGAAATGTGAATTGAAATGGAGGAAAAGATGGAAATTATATRATTTTGTGTTTAAGAGTATTGTACAAGTGAAACTGAAATTTTGTGAAAATATAACAAAGTTGTACTCATTTTATAGAAARAAAATTTATGACCGTGGGTGTTTTCGGATTTTAAAAATAAGTTAACGTTTGCAAATTATAGCCGATCTAATATTTTGGAGCCATAAAAATTCACAGCCATTAAGAAGCTGCCACTTGTCGGATTAATACATGAGCAAAATAATGAAAAAAGGGGTATAGTCGTTGCAAAATGCAAGTGGCATGCGTTTTTGATATTTTTAATGGGAAAATGGACACAAGAGACGATGCAGGTTTCCTTTCCTCAAAAAGGATTTGCATGATTCCTCTTTTAAGGAGGATCCTTTCCTAGGCTTCAGCATTCATGAGGATTGATAAAAGTATCCTAAAAGGAGTGGGAAAGGTGCCACTGCTGATGCTCTAATAAGTCTATGTCCTCCACTCACTCACTATTTCTATTAATCAACTTAGAAGAACAACAAGAATTACACTCAATCACTTATGCAACTATGCACAAATGATTCCCCAACTTCCACCTATGGAAGTTTGACACAACCACCAACTATGATGGCTCAAATGAAGATGATCCCTGATCAACTTTCCCAGCAAACTAAACTCACAGAATGCTCAATTACATCAGTTTTTCTCTCAAAAACAAACARCCAACATTGCTTAATGATGATCTGAGAGTAATTGAAGTCCTTTATGTGGTATTAGGGTTTATGCAAGGTTAAGACTTTTAGWGAGAACTTTTGCAATAAGTGTATTCAAATTCTGATCATGCAAAAGTGTTAGGTTTTGTGTGCTCGTTGATTCCCTTAAGTAAGCCTTTGGTTTGTATATTGCATAAAATCATTAGGATATATTTTCCTTGAAAATAAGGTAATTATTTCACGGAAAATATATCCGCTGATTTTATTTGACATCAAACAAAATCAGTATGAAGTCATATAATATACTTACCATACTTAAGGAAATTAGCTTGCACAACAAACCATGCATCCGTTCAATTTTGAAATYGAKTTTACGCGGAAAGAAAACTTTCCTAAAATACGAATACATGAAGTAAACTTGAGAGGACTGGTTCAGATTTGTTCCCATACGTATTGTTCCAGTCAGCCAAGTTTACT
This sequence comes from Bassia scoparia, assembly GCA_008642245.1. NCBI lineage: Eukaryota > Viridiplantae > Streptophyta > Magnoliopsida > Caryophyllales > Amaranthaceae > Bassia > Bassia scoparia. Next base: position 32,864 of record SNQN01002008.1, on the reverse strand, counting down.
TGTAGTTGTGTATGATAAGTAAYCGAGGTTCCTTATCATCCACAATTAGTTCATCTCTCTAGACTTAACCTTTATAGTGCACTAACAAACCTTTATACCACTTACATTGCTTCTAAGACCTAAGAGTACGACTCTAAGAACTTTGGTCTTCATGTAAACTTTAAGACTTGGCTTCATCAGCTTCGTCTTTTCATCCATTGAACTTGTTCTTTTAGTACCTACATTTGCAAACAGAAACTTGCATGCAATATGATAGTTYAATGTAGTTTGTCATCTATCAAAACTCAAACTGAGAAGCTTAACAAATTCCCCCTTTTTTTATGATGACAAACCATGAAGTCCCCCCCTGCAAACAATATCATTAAATGTGGAAACTTTTTCAAAATTTCGAGTTCTTAAGAACTCAAGGCACTGGTCTCGTACTATTCCTGCAGATAAAGCATCATTCACAAGTACACYAGTTCACAACTAATTGAAAACACTTTAAGAAAGAGTTTCTAAGTACCATAGGCAAATACTAATTAGACTCAAAGCTCTTAGACTTAAACTTGCATCCGCAATAAGAACATCAGTTAGYTTAGACTTATTTCTAAGCCGAATACACTTACTTCCAGACCACTCAATTCTATCACCTCTAGCAAGGCATTCAGCCTTGCTCTAGTTGTTGCAACACACTCAGATTCTATTTAGAAGACCTACTTCTCCCTAAATAGGCAGAAGAGATCAAAACTTCACACCTGCTTCCCCCTTTTGGCATTAGCAAAAACATCAAGAGAACAAGGAAATTTAACAAACAACAAAACATAATTAGTAATCAAACTACTAATTATGTTAAGTTCAAGCTAATTTCGGTATCTCAAACAGCATTCTAGGGATGCTGATTCTACCATTTGTCCTGCWAAGATTACCAAAAGCTACAAGTCCTAGATGAATAGTAGTTACAGACTAGTAGAAGACCAAATTACATAAGAGCAATGTTTTGTAATTTGGGAAGGGGGAAACTAGAATAAGAGTTCAAAGAAAAGTAGAGTGGTTAGCATCAAATATGAAGAAGAAGGAAAAAAGATTTAATAAGCTCTAGAGTCATGTTCAGTCCCATCATCTTCCTCTTCTTCCTCGAGGTCCTCTAAAGCAACATCATCATCTTCTTCTGCCTCCTCTTTTGCAATCTCCTTAGAACCCAGTTCATCATCCTCGTCGGTAGCAGATGCGTCTTCTTTTTTCCTCAGGATCCTCTTTTTCCTAAATACCAGCTTGGTCAAGACGTGTCTCAACTCTCCTGTAGGATTCCTGAAGTGCAGAACATAGTTTAGTAACATTGTTCATCATACTCTGCATCATCTGATTCTGCTCACTCAGCTCCTTCACCAAGGCATAAGTGGCTTGAACTAATTCTGTATTAGCCCCTGCAAGTAGGGCTGTTCAAAACCGGATAACGGAAATTATCCGGCCCGAAATTCCAGATATTCGAATTTTCAGAAATATGTTTTTTGGATCCRATTCCGGTCCGAAATAATCCGGATATCCGAAAAAACTGATCGAAAAACCGGATATCCGAATCCGGTTTTGAAGATTTACACACACTTGACTAATTGTCTAATTGACTTGCATCCAATCACTATTTAATAAAATAAAAAAACTATATATTACAAGGCTACAAGCCAATAATATGCCATGCAAGGCTAGAAAAGTTCCATATCTAAAGTCTCAACTCTAAAGGGGATGGGAAAGGAATTAAAATATGTAAATTAAATATTACATAAGTTACCAATATCCATTAACAATTTAATATTACAATACAAAAGGGAAGGGCAAATAAATTACACCAAATACTAAACCAATCCAAAACATAATTCATCACTCCATATTGTTTCAATATTATGATTTTCGGTTGCTCCATAGATAAATCTTTCAAGCCTACAAAGCATAATCTGTTTTGTTTCATCTATTACAATATAAATAGTACACAATATTACAAAACAGATTTAACAAATAATGCAGAATATTAAAAACAGATATGTATTATTTATATGAACTTGTGATAAAAAAAACAAAACAGATTTATACATAAAATCATAACAGAATGTGAAAGATTGATAAATTCATACATATAAATTCATACAAAACAAAACAGATTTATACAAAACAAAACAAAATAGATTTATACAAAAATTCATACATAAAAATTCATATAAAACAAAGACTGATAAAAACAAAACAGATTTATACAAAACAAAACATATTTATACATAAATTCATACATAAAAATTCATAAGAAAATAATTAAATAGATTAACTTACTTGTGAGTTGTGACTGTCGGCGATGATGAACGGAGATGGGCAGCCGACTAGCCGAGCAGGGGCGAGCACTCGAGCTGCACTGCAGCAGCGTGGTGAGGTAAGAGGAGAGCTAGAGTTAGGGTTTTGTTTTTTGATAAATTGAAATCAGAATGTGAAAGATTGATAAATTTGATTAGCCCAAATTGAAATCAGAATGTGAAAGTTTGATAATTGATAAGCCCAAATTGAAATCAGAATGTGAAAATTTGATAATTGATAAGCCCAAACCGGATAAAATGAATTGGGCTTTAAGACCAACTGTCCAATTTACTTTAGTGAATTTGCTAATAGCCTAATAATTTGTAAAACCGGATATCCAAATTGTGTTAATATTATTCCAGATTTGGTCCGGTTTTTGAATTGAAAAACCGGATATCCAGTCCAGTTTTTCCGAATTTTAAAAAAGCGGATCGGAAGTCCGAATTTTCGAAAAAATAAAACCGTATACGGTATCAGAATATCGAAATCGGAAATTTCTGCACWGCCCTACCTGCAAGTCCTGCAYCACCCTAAACCTCATYTTTCATMTTTAAAACACCACCTGCATAAGTCATACCCTTTTGACCAATTATCTGATTGGTGAGATGAGACATAGTGCCATAGTCTCCCACCATGGGAATTTTCCAKTTCCTGAATATCAAGGCCCATCATCCTTCATAGGATAGAGCATGCTTTGCTTTCTCCACACAACAACTCGTGTGTCCGAGGACCATAGCAAGGAGGTTGACTGGAATGTGTTCTATGAGACACAAAATGAGAACACTATCCATAAACCGTACACTCATCCTACCTTCTACTCTGGGAAACAAAATCTCTGAGGCTATTGTGTGAAATATCCTCATGATTGGCTCTTTTAAATGGCTAATGGTGTACCCCTGCTTTGGATCAGGTGAACCATTAAACAGTCTGGTTGGATCTGGTCTGTTGTGACYCCCTTAATAGCGGGCTAGTTATCCCGAGAATAAACATCAAGTCCCATGGTTGGAACTWTGAGAATTTCAGCCAATTTACGCTCGGACAAGTTAATGGGAGTGCCCTTAACAAAAGCAAAGTAKGACCCGTCGTCCTTAGTGTGCAGGTGTTCATAAAATTCCTCTTCTAAAGGCATAAACACATCAAGTTCTTTGGTAAACAACAYAGACCACTTCTGAAACTCTAAGGCTTCTCTAACTTCATGCAGAAATTTCTGTTCTACCCAACACTTAGCAACATAAAACCCAACTAGAATATATAGATCTATCCTTCAAATCATACAGAGGTTTAGGAGTGATAGACTTACTTTTCTTGGGTTTTGGACCCTCAACAATGACAATAGCAGCCTTTTTCCTCTTTTTRCATGTTRTGGACTGGTCTAGTTGTGTTTCCTGCATGACTTCCTATCCTTTAGTCTTTTCAGCATCCTTCCTGGTAACTGATTTTACCCTTGCTCCCTTACTAGTAGTAGCCTTGGAATCCTCATTCTCAACAACTTCCCCCTTAACATCACCACCCTCCTTCTTCTTGGTTTTCTCAGCTGGTGTAGGTGTGGCTTTAGGYGTGAGAGTTTTGGATTGCATGGGCTTTGCTGGCTATTTTGTAGTGGTAGGTTTGATAATCTCCTTCTCAACWTCCTTAACCGCTTTTGATGGCGGTTTCTTTGTGGCAACTTTCTTTGCTTTCATCTTCTTCCTGATAACATCAATGACATCCTCCTTCTCAACTTCTTCCTCTTCCTCTTGATCACCCGGTTCCAACTCCTTCTCGAGCTCAGTTTCTTCCACATTTTCAGACTCCTCACCTTTTTCCTCCGGCTTGGATGCCTCAACCGGTTCTGGTGAGGGATTCTTTGATTTTGGTGTGATTGGCCTTTTGGGAGTGGTGGTTTTTGTGATTTTGGGAGTTGTGGTTTTGATAGTTTTGGCGATTGGTTTTTGAGTTGTCGCCTTTGTGGTGGTTGATTTTGTGGTGGACTTAGGAGTGGTTGATTTTGTGTTGGTGGTTTTTGTGACTTCTATCTTTTTAGAATTCCTTCTAATCANCCTCTTGATCACCCGGTTCCAACTCCTTCTCGAGCTCAGTTTCTTCCACATTTTCAGACTCCTCCCCTTTTTCCTCCGGCTTGGATGCCTCAACCGGTTCTGGTGAGGGATTCTTTGATTTTGGTGTGATTGGCCTTTTGGGAGTGGTGGTTTTTGTGATTTTGGGAGTTGTGGTTTTGATAGTTTTGGCGATTGGTTTTTGAGTTGTCGCCTTTGTGGTGGTTGATTTTGTGGTGGACTTAGGAGTGGTTGATTTTGTGTTGGTGGTTTTTGTGACTTCTATCTTTTTAGAATTCCTTCTAATCAATGGATGTTCCCCCTCTTYGTCAACCTCTTCCTCCATAACATCCTTCACCACTGTTTCGATCACTTCATCAACCGACTTCTTTGATTTCTTAGTTTCAATTTCACAAGATTCACTAACCTTTTTCTTRACTAATCTAGTGCTTCTTCTCTTCGACATGATGAGACTGAATTTACCTCTTTATTGAGCACTCAAAGAAACGGAATGAAAACTTGAACAATTTTGATTTCAAGAATTCGAGAAAGAAAAGAAGAATTAAGAGATTAGGGTTTGTGAAACAATATATTACCGAAGAAAAGGAAATAAAATCAAAGAGAAAATATATGATCAAAGAAATAAAATGAGAAAAGAGAAGTTTGATCACATGCAAAGATATTTATAAGAAGGCAATTTTGATGTGCAACGGATATTTTGCAAGATTTCGAAATCAATTATCCGTTCTTACAAGTGATAGTTGCCATAAATACAGCCGTCACTTCAATTAATTTCATAATTTGAAATTTGGAAAAAGAATAAAATAATCAAATATCAACCGCCTCAAGAATCTGGTTCCCGAGTGGTCTGTAATTGGTCTGTGCCAACTTTCTCTTTTTCAAGACTTATGCTATGCTACCTTRAGTACTGAATTGATCAGTTCAGGATCGATAAGAACTTTGTGAGCCCTAAAAAAAGTAGAAATGAAAATATATACAAAGAAAAAGAAAAGAGAGAAAAAAATATATACAAAAGTTGACATCATTTGACTAGCCAAAGGGACAAGTCAAGACCTAAGAGCTCATTGTCTAATCTTAATCATACCCAACAAGGTACGAAGTTTTGTGAACATTTCTCTGCTCAAAGGTTTTGTAAAAATGTCAGTTAGTTGATCTTCTGACCTGCAAAACTCCAATTCAACATTACCTTTCTCAACATTGTCCCTTAGAAAATGATGCCTTATCTCAATATGCACGGTTTTAGAATACTGGACATGATTTTTCGAAATATTAATTGCACTCTTGTTATCACATAAAATAGGAACACTTCCGAAATAAACCCCAAAATCCTTTAGTTGTGACTTTATCCACAAGAGTTGGGCACAACACAAAGCAGCAACAATGTACTCAGACTCAGCTGTGGATAAAGCTATAGAATTTTGATTCTTAGATMCCCATGAAATGAGACAAGAACCCAAGAAATGAGCCATTCCAAAAGTGCTCTTCCTGTCCACAATAAAACCAGCAAAGTCTGCATATGTGTATCCTACAAGGCTTATGCTGCTGCCTTTTGGATACCACAAACACATATCAWCAGTACCATTGAGATATCTCAGAATTCTCTAACAGCCTTTAGGTGAGATTCCTTAGGGTTTCTTTGAAATCTAGCACACAACCTTACTGAAAACACTATATCTGGCCTACTAGATGTTAAGTAGATTATTGAGCCAATCATACCTCTGTATAGCTTACCCTCAACATCTTTTCCCTTCTCATCAAGGCTCAACTTTGTAGAAGTTGGATTAGGTGTTTCATAGGATTTAATATCTTATAGACCATACCTTTTAAGTAATTCCTTGAGGTATTTCTATTGATGGATCATGATTCCATCTTTTGTTTGCTTGAATTGAAGCCCTAAGAAGAACCCAAGTTCTCCCATCATACTCATCTCAAATTCACTCTTCATCAAATCTGCAAACTCATTACACAAATCAGGATTAGTAGCTCCGAACAAAATATCAACAACATATATCTGGACCACTAATAGATTAGTTCCCCTTTATTTCAAGAATAGTGTCTTGTCAATCGAACCTCTCTTGTAACCATTTTCTAGAAGAAAACTGGAAAGCCTCTCATACCATGCTCTAGGAGCTTATTTGAGACCATAAAGAGCTTTGTCAAGTCACTATCCTCGAATCTAGGGGGTTGTTCCACATAAACATCTTCTTTCAAATAGCCATTGAAAAAGGCTATCTTAACGTCCATTTGAAAGAGTTTGAAGCTCATATAGGCAGCAAATGCAATTAAAATCTTGATTGCTTCAAGCTTGGCTACTGGAGCAAAGGTTTCATCATAATCAATTCCTTCCTGTTGATTAAACCCTYGAACCACTAGCCTAGCTTTATTTCTGACTATAATTCCTAAGTCGTCCAATTTGTTCCTGAACACCCACTTTGTTTCAATAACAGACATATTTTCCTTTCTRGGTTCAAGATGCCACACTTGATTTCTCTCGAACTGGTTGAGTTCATCTTGCATGGACAAAACCCAATCTGGATCCATTAAAGCAACTTTATAGTCAGTTGGTTCAACATTTGATAAGAAGGAATAGAAAGCACAAAAGTTTTGCAAAGTAGAATTCCTTGTCTGCATCCCTTTATTAATGTCACTAATGATGAGATCGGTAGGGTGAGAAGATTTATACTTAAAAGATTTGTTTATATCAGAAATTCCATTTGTGCCTCCTCCTGTTGAACCTATTCTGGTACTGGTTCCCCCTATGTCATAGTTATTTGAACTGGTGAATCAGTCTCCATAGTGGTCTCAGTTGCATCATCTTCATGTGGATCAGCCTCTGAGTCACTATTTCCTTCCCTTACCTCTTAAGCTAATTGATTTTGTGTTTGACTAGACTCTTCCTCTCTAGGAGAGTTGTGTGGTGAGCCTGGTTCAGCACCTTCTCCTTCCTTAGCTCCCGTACACTTCAGCATACCAATCTCGAACTCATTGGCATTATTAACCTGCACATGCTTGCTGAACATGTTAGTCTCATCAAACAAGACATGGATACTCTCCTCAACACACAAGGTTCTTTTATTGAAAACTTTGTATGCCTTGTTGTGTGAGGAGTATCCAACAAAAGCAACCTCATCACTTCTAGGATCAAATTTGTCCAAACTAGATTTACTGTTGTTGTGTACAAAACATTTGCACCCAAAAATACGTAAATGTGCAATGTTTTGTTTTCTTCCCCTAAGAAGCTCATAAGGTGTTTTCTTCAGTAATGATCTCAACATTACCCTATTCAAAATATAACAAGCAGTACTCACAGCTTCAACCTAGAAGTTTCGAGGTAGACCACTCTCTAGAAGCATTGTTCTTGCCATTTCCTCTAGAGTGCGATTTTTCCTCTCAACCACTCCATTTTGTTGTGAATTTCTAGGAGCTGAAAAGTTGTGAGATACATCATGATCATTACAGCAGGTAACAAAACTGACATTATCAAATTCAAAACCATGATCAGACCGGATATAGAAACCAGTTGATGATTAATCTTGTTTTGGGCCTGTTTTACCAAAATCTCAAATTCTTCATAAGTTTCATTCTTAAATTTCAGAAAGATTGCCCAAGTGTAATGAGAGTAATCATCAACTAAYACAAACACATAACTATGACCATTTCGACCTTGCACATGCATGGGCCCACACAAATCCATGTGCACAAGTTCGAAAGGTCTAGCAGTGCTTACAAYTTTCTTTGGCTGAAAAGAGGATTTGACATGCTTACATTTARTACACTCATGACAGATGTGATCTGCAGTAAACTCAATGTTAGGTAAACCTGTCACAAGTCTTGAGATCTCAGTTTATTTAGCAAATAAAAACTTACATGTCCAAGTCTCTTATGCCACAGCCAATGGTCATCCTCAACAACATTGAGACAAGTTACACTGGTCTTAGGAATCTGACTTAAAAATGTTATGTAAACATTATCGTGTTAAAACCCCTTACATACTAGTTCCTTCGTTTCAGTGTTGACTATATGACATAGATTAGTTTCAAATTCGACATGGTTTCCTTTATCACATAGCTGAGAAATGCTCAAGAGGTTATGTTTCAAACCTTTAACAAAATATACATTATCATCGCTTGAGAAAGTGTTTTACCAACCTTACCTATACCTTTGATCAAACCTTTGTTATTGTCCCCAAAGGTGACACTTCCTCCTTCATAGGCTACGAGTGAAATAAATTGACTTTTATCTCTTGACATGTCTCTTGAGCAACCATTGTCCAAATACCAATATGGCTTTCCTTTCACACTAAACTGCACAAACAAATCAAGGTTTAGATTTAAGAACCTWGATTTTCTTGGGTTCCTTGTCCTTGGGAACTGGTTTGATTCTGTCCTTTCTACCCTAGATTTGTTTTACATTGGTCTTCCTTGTTTTATCATGTTTTCCATTATTAGACCAATTTTGTGTATAACCATTGTGATGGTTAACATTTTAGACATGAGACTGATTTCTTTTATCATGTTTTTGCTTTGTCCAACAATTATCAATCACATGACCATTCTTTTCATAGTACGTACATACGTGCATGTCCTTGACAAACACGTACTTACCTCTCTTGTATTCTGAAATCCAAGTCTCATCTCTTCCCAACTTTTGTGGTTGTTGGGAACTTGAACCAGTATACCCTAATCCAAACCTTTGAGGATTACTAGGTTGTGAGGTTAGGATGTTTAGGGTACTCTAAGCATCGAGTAACCTATTCATCTGTCTTAGGCAGTCACTCAGATCCTGTTCTTTAGTTTCAAGTTTCTTAAGCTGAGCTTCATTATACTCTACAGCAATGGCAAGATCCAACTTTGCCCTATGAAGCTCATCTTAAAGTTTTGAAACTAGGTCAAAATCTGGTTCCACAATGGTCTTAATGTTCTTGCCTTTCTTTAGTTTGTATATTTCGGCTTGAAGATCACAGATTTTACCTTCATATTYCAAATGTAAAGATACAATATCAACACTTTGATTATCAGGGACAACTTCAGTGTTGATATTTTTCTTTAATTCGAATATTTCAAATTGTAAATCACAGATCTTACCCTCRTATTCCAAACATATATCATCAACATTAACATTAGGAATACTTGTGCTAACAAGAGAAGCTTTCAAGTCTACATACTCTTTGAACAATTCTTCAATGTCATCAATCATATRATTATGAGCCAAAATTAAATCAGAATTTTCTAAAGTAAAGCTCTTTTGTTTGAGTAACTCGAAATTTATACCTTCAACTTCTGCCTCCTTAAGCTTACTAAAACCTCTTTCATTATTTTGATAAAAATCTGTTTTTGAAAAATCTGATTGAGGTTTTAGCATATCAAGTTTTATATTCTTTTGTTCTAGACTTATTTCAAGCTCTGAAATTTTCTCTTTCAATTCTATGCAAATAAGTTCAAGCTCAGCAGAACGACATTCACTTAGATCTAAATTTCGTGTTACTTCCCTTAGTTTTTTTGTTAGCCTTATAAGCAGCATTTCCTTTAACATTTTGTTCAATAGCAGAATCAATAAAGCCTAGTAACTCATCCTATCACAATATTTCATTTGTTCTTGCATATTAGAAATAGTTACCTGTTCTTCATTAGAAGAGCTGCTTCTCGCCATGAGACACATGTGTCCTTTCTTTCCTAAACTAGTCTGCCTCTGGTCTACATCTCCCAACATTGTAGTCATACACACACTAGGGCCTCGTCCTCCTCGCTTTCACTACCTGAATCAGAATCACCCCAGGCAGTAAGCATAACCCTCTTTGTCATTCTCTTCTCCTTTTATCCTCCCTTATTAGTTTTTCATGCTGGACAGTCTTTGATCATATGTCTAGCTTCACCACATTTGAAACAACCAGTGCTGGAACTGGTCTTTTTTTGTATTGCCCTTGTTCTTCCATGACTTTCCGTTGAACTGTGATCTAAGGCTTCTTTCAAACCTTTTTGCCATTAGTCCAATTTCGTCCAAACCTTCTTCAGTTTCTTCTCCCTTCAAGTCCATCCCTCRACTTTTGGTGGTACTTTCCTCCTTTGAGTCCACTAACATCTAATGAGTCATTAAAGACCCAATGAGTTGTTCGATGGACAAAGTGGATAGGTCCTTGGCTTCCTAGATTACAGTGACTTTGGGCAGCCATTTCCCTGTCAAACTTCTTAAGATTTCTCTAACCAAGTCTTCACCAATGAAATTTTTACCAAGAGATTTTAGTTCATTAATATTTGACATAAAGGGAGTAAACATATCTCTTATATTCTATCAAAAGTTTCATATTTAGACATAAGCATATCAAAWTTAGATCTCCTAACTTCACTTGAGCCCCCACAAGCTAATTCTAGGGTTTCCGATATTTCCTTAGCAGTAGAGCAGGCTAAGATACGACTTACCTCATTATCAGCAATACCTTGTTGAAGAAGTGACATGTCTTTAGCATTTTTTTGAGAGTCTTCGAATCTATGTTTGTGTACTCACTCTCCTTCTTCTCAGTACCATCTGAATTACTGACAACCTTCTTTGGTCATTCCTGATTAACATCGAGCACTCATAGTCAGTGCCAATGATAAAGTTCTGCATGCAAATCTTCCACCAAGGATAGTTTGTTCCATTGAACTTGGGCAGCCTTGATCCTCCAGTTCCGTTGGTCATCTCTTGAGTACTCATAGTGTTTTCCTTCTCTAGGTGTTACCCTTTCAAGAAGTTAGGCTCTGATACCAATTGAAAGTGTAAGTTACACTCAAGAGGGGGATGAATTGAGTGTTGTATGAATGTTGTAAATTTTCTGATTGAATTAAGAACAGTTGTAGGACAGTTCTCTAGCAGCGAAAATATAAATGCGGTAAAATAAATAACACAAGGATTTAACGAGGTTCAACTTCTAATAAGTCTACATCCTTCACTTACTCACTCTTTTTRTTAATCAATTTAGAAGAACAAAAAGAATTACACTTAATCACTTATGCAACTATGCACAAATGATTCCCCAACTTCCACTTATGGAAGTTCGACTCAACCACCAACTATGATGGCTCAAATGAAGATGATCCCYGATCAACTTCCCCAGCAAACCGAACTCACAGAATGCTCAATTACAATAGTTTTTTCTCTCAGAAACAACCAACCAACAATGCTTAATGATGAGAGTAATTGAAGTCCTTTATGTGGTATTAGGGTTTATGCAAGGTTAAGACTTTTAGAGAGAACTTTTGCAATGAGTGTATTCAAATTATGATCGTGCAAAAGTGTTAGGGTTTGCGTGCTCGCTAATTCCCTTAATTAATCCTTTGGTTTGTATATTGCATGCAATCATTAGGATATATTTTCCTTGGAAATAAGGTAATTATTTCACGGAAAATATATCCATCGATTTTATTTGACATCAAATAAAATCAGTATGAATTGAAGTCATACAATATACTTACCATACTTAAGGAAACTATCTTGCACAACAAACCATGCATCCGTTCAATTTTGAAATCGATTTTACGTGGAAAGAAAACTTTCCTAAAATACGAATACATGAAGTAAACTCGAAAGGACTGGTTCAGATCTGTTCCCAAACTGTTCCAGTCAGCCAAGTTTACTTGTAGTTGTGTATGATAAGTAACCGAGGTTCCTTATCATCCGCAACTAGTTCATCTCTCTAGACTTAACCTTTATAGTGCACTAACAAACCTTTATACCACTTACATTGCATCTAAGACCTAAGAGTACGACTCTAAGAACTTAGGTCTTCATGCAAACTTTAAGACTTGGCTTCATGAGTTTCGTCTTTTCATCCATTAAACTTGTTCTTTTAGTACTTGCATTTGCAAACAGAAACTTKCATGCAATATGATGATTCAATTCAGTTTGTCATCCATCAAAACTCAAACTAGGAAGCTCAATAAATTCCCCCTTTTTTATGATGACAAACCATGAAGTTGCGCCTGACTCGAGCCCCAGTAGCGGGCGCTACTGTTGGTGCTACTGTGTCCACCTTGCCCATTTCAGCTCCTACARYTTGTAGTGCCTAGTAGCGAGCCCTACTACCCATTTATCCATCTCTTGTACTTCGTGAATTTCTTTGGTTAAGTATTTCTTTAATTGCATTTTCTAGGGTTTGATTGTGGATTGCTTTGATTTCCTTTTAATTTAAGATCTTGATGTTTAACATGTTTATTATGGTTGTTATTATGTTTTTAAGCTTGTGTGAGTATTCTCCTTGCTAGGGTGGGGTGAAACCCTCAATTCACCATGTGATTTCCATCGCTTGCTTGAGGTTTATGATTGAAATTGCCATGACTTGTGTGGTTTGGAGATGCAGTTGCTAATTGTCATGCTTAACTACCATGCATAGATTGGTGATTTTGAAGCTCATGGTGAGAAAAAAAAGCTTTGTCAACTCAAAGTGATAACTGACCCTTCATAGTCATTTAGAAAACGGGGAATTGTTCATGATTTTTCAATTTTGTTAAATTTTCTTAGAATTTTCTAAAGTGTTTCGCTCGTTTTGGTGCAAGTTTATCATCCCTATTTTAATAATCGTATTCTTATTATAAATCGTTTATTTAAGTCAAATATACTTCATAATAGTATTTACAAAAGYATAAGCGGAGATTTAATATTTGTCCATCATCAAAATCAATTTTGTATTTCTCTTTGACTTTTGGAGTATGGTTAAAGATAATCCAAACAACTTTTAAGTCAACAACAATTGTTTGATTCATGGATTATTTCAAACTTCACTATACTTTCTTTCTTTTCACCAATTGTCATTTAATGTTTGAATTTCAATTTGACCAAATTATTGAAACTTTCTAACACCTTCCTCATAAAGTGAAAGTGTGTTTATATAACTCTTAATTGTTGCATGAAGTGAGACTCTCAAGTTAGCCTCCCACAATCATTGAGTGTTTATTTTTTTCCCCCATGTATTACCCAACCCCATACAAAAATATCTACTTATTCATTTGTTTTAGAACTCCCATGTCTATCTTTTATGAAAGTAATAATCAATTTATGCTCAATACCTATTCAATGTTCTCAAATCAATTTCCATATTATATCACRGATTGGCAATTTCTACCCACTATTTATAGTCCAATGTTCAAACTATTCAAAGATAAAGTTCTAATTTGATTTTTAAAGGAGAACATAAAATTGATGAATTTTTTTTAATAATTTATAATTTGGTTAAATTATGAAACTCTTTAAATGACAACGTTATATGATTTTTTTTAACACCGTACAGCTGTAACGAATATAATTCAATAAAATCATTACAATTCAATTTATGATTGTATTTGAAATCTTGATCAAGTTAAGATTATAGCTATTAAAAAATAATTATTAAGTGAAATCACCGCACCTTGGTTCATGCTAAAATAATAAACCAAGATAAAAGTCAAACAAATATGATATTTATAGAAGGTATCGTAATATGGACATTTTCTTCCAAAGGTATTTCATTTATTTCTTCAACCTTCAAATAATTGATAGCTTAGCTTTCTTAGTTTCTTGTTGTATTCTATGATTTTCTATCCTATCAAAATAATACTAATCCTCCTAAAAAAAAAGGAAAAAGATAAAACCAAACTTAAACAATCACTTTCATTTCGTTATTGACCCACCTTTTCCATTCTCTCTCTTCCCATTGGATACGTTACGCTTAATTCAACTTTCCTCTTCCTGAAATAATTAATTCTCCTTTTTTTAGGGTTTTTAATTTTCTTCCAGTTTATGCTCTTCTAGTTTTATATCGAATTTTCATGAAATTCCCATTTCTCAAATGAGAACTTGAAAAAACAGTTTGAAAGAGAAACTGTATTTTTCTTTTTCCTTTGAAAAAAGACTACATTTTTAGTTTTCTGTAACTTCTCCTTAAATTCATTTAGTTACATTGCCTCCTAAATCTTGTACTAGCATTACACAATCAAAAAGCAGGAATTTTGTGGCGAATAACCTTTTGGGTTTGATTGTTTTAGCATCTTTGCCAGACCAAAGTTGGGTGCTTGTTTGATTGGAATTCAGTTCAGAAGAGATCTGGGGTTGCAAATTCGTGTGATTGCTGAAGAAGGGTATGAATTCTGGTTCTTTTATACTCAAATTTTAGCATAATTTATATTGGTTTATATCTGCGTTGGAGTATATTTCTGGGATTGTTGAGATTTTGGAACAGTTGACTGACTGTATCACCTGTATGTGAACTTAGTGAAAGCAAAATTTGATCTTGATATTGTGTTTGGATTATCTGGGTTGAACTGTTCAAGCATAATTAGATGGATAATTCGAATATGTCGAAAAATCGGCCGAATGAATATTTGGGTGTGAACAAGATTGGGAAGAACATAAGAAAGAGTCCATTGCACCAGCCTAATTTTGTGAATAATAGTGCTAATAATAATAATAATAATAATAATAATAATAATAATAATAATAATCCAGCAAGGCAGCAACCACAACCCCAGGTCTATAACATTAGCAAGAGTGATTTTAGGAGCATTGTTCAGCAGTTGACCGGGTCGCCTTCGAGGCAAGATCCTTTGCCTCGGCCTCCTAATAACCCGCCAAAGCACCCGAGTATGCGGCTTCAACGGATTAGACCTCCGCCATTGACTCCGATTAATCGCCCTCCCATACCTCAGGTGGTAGCTGCTCCACCACCTATGCAAATGCATCCCCAGCCACAGGGACCTCCTATGGCACCACCTCAAGTGCCTTACAGTAATAGACCACCACCTCCTGCATATGGTCAGCCTTCCCCTAGAGGAATGCAGCAATTTGGTCCGGGTGATGGACCATGGGGGCCTCCAGCACTGTCACCTATATCGGCGTATATGCAACAACTGCAAAGTTGCATTGGTGATGGAGGTTCCAGGCCGAATCAGTTTTATCAGCAACCTCAAATGCCGGGACAGGTTCAAGCTCAACCACAAATGCAGCCACAAGCTCCAGGGCATAGTCAAGGTCAGCCTCAGATGCAGCCACAATTTCCTGGGCATAATCAACATCAACAGCACCAGCACCAGCAACAGCAACAGCAACAGCAACACCAACATCACCAACAACAACAGCCCCAACTTCATCAGCAACAACCACAACACCAACATCACCAGCAACACCAACACCAACATCCAATGCATCCACATGGTTTTGGGCAAGGACCGGCACCTCCATCACCTTCTGGTTTGCTTCCAAACCCGAACATGCCACCACTACCTTCACCTGGAGCAAATGGTCCTGCGCTTTTGCCTTCACCAACTTCCCAGTTCCTGCTGCCATCGCCAAGTGGCTTCTTTAACATGTTGTCTCCAACAGCCAGATCGCCATTTCCTCTTCTGTCTCCCGGAAGTCAGTTTCCTCCACCGTTGAGTCCCAATTTCGCATTTTCACCAATGGGTCAATCTGGTATTTTGGGTCCAGGCCCTCAGCCACCACTTTCTCCTGGACTGGTCTTTCCCTTGTCACCTTCTGGCCTTTTCCCCATGTCAAGCCCAAGATGGAGAGATCCTAGCTTTTAGAAAATGTGAATGATCATTCAGTTGGCTGCTTGGGATGCAGGCGCATATCCTTTATTCTAGAGTTTATATTTATGTTGTACAATCTGATCGTAGTTATTTGTCTGAGATTATAGATTTTACATAGCCTTTTGTCCATACTGATTATTATGAACATGGGAGAAGTTAATACCAGCTGCTAGTTGTTGGTTCTCTGGCAAAAAGTCCTCTTCTTGGCGCGCGGGTGTGACCAACCAAATGTGAAGAGTTCTATTTTGAAGAGTTAGATGAGAGATAACTTCCAGAATGAGCAGCCATTACAATCACTCAAGAGTATACCATGTAAGCAATCTAGTCAACAGCTTAGCATACCTTCATTGTTCTTTGGTTCCTTCTAGTAGGCAACTTGTTTTTCATACCAATGTTATGAAAAACAATAAACAGTTTGATTTGGCATCAACGTGTCTTAGCATCTGTAAATCTTCATTAACTGCTTATAGAATCTAGTATAATTTTTTTGGGTTCCATTGCATGACATTATATTAAAAGTTGGAATTAAAGATATGTACGAAGTATCTAATTCTTTTTTTTTTTTTTTTTTTTTTTTTTTTTTTGTTAGCTAATATATTTGGAATAATTTTTCTACTGGTTCCGTTTTCTTCAAAATATCTCAAATCCCCTGCATTGCTGGTCTTTAGANCATACCTTCATTGTTCTTTGGTTCCTTCTAGTAGGCAACTTGTTTTTCATACCAATGTTATGAAAAACAATAAACAGTTTGATTTGGCATCAACGTGTCTTAGCATCTGTAAATCTTCATTAACTGCTTATAGAATCTAGTATAATTTTTTTGGGTTCCATTGCATGACATTATATTAAAAGTTGGAATTAAAGATATGTACGAAGTATCTAATTTTTTTTTTTTTTTTTTTTTTTTTGTGTTAGCTGTGAAAGATCATGTGTGATGCTAACAGGTTCCGTTTTCATTTGCATATCTCAAATCCCCTGCATTGCTGGTCTTTAGAAGTTTAAAATAAGAGTTTGGAGTCCACTGGTTAATGAATGGGGCATGTTTATCTGGTGATTGATGTTCCTATTAAAATTTAACCTGTACAAGTATGAGTTTATGGGAAAGTACTGCTAGTAAAATTTAGTGTAGCTTTTTCGGAAACATAGTTTTGTCTTGTAAATCGTTAAGGTGTTAAGGGTTCTTGCTATTATTCATTCTCAAGTGTTAAATTAAACATGTCAAGTAGCTCAATAGTCTGCATTGATAATCTTTTGTTTACATATTTCATTTGTCACTTTGTCCTTTCTGAATTGCTACTGGCAATGTTGCTCTTGCTAGTTGTCATGAAGCAAACCTTGGGGCTTGGAGTCATTACTTTAAAGTCCATTGTCATTGACACTTTCTGGAATATGCTATTTTATCCACTTATTATTTGAGTGTAACTTTGTTTTTTATCCTTGGAATTGTCTAGCTCTTTTTAATAGCAACCTCGAGTAACATGTTTTCAATCTTTATTCAACATGTAACTGAAGAGAGCTTCCATCCATGTGTGGCCGAAGGAAAGGACTCTACCCCCTGCCATGTAAATTAAGTTTGTTATTTTAGATAAAAGGAGATGCTAATGCCTATAGATTATGGGTTACTTTCACATGTGTTGTTTGTTTAACTCTTCATTTCATTGTAAATGCGTATGGTTTATTGAGTCAATAGTAATAATTCATTCAGACAACCAGACTCTTGTTAAAATTGAAACCCTCATCAGTCATCATAATAAACGAATATGATCCTAGAAGGTGAGTTGATAAAATGAGAACCCGAGAGTGTGGTGGTGAATTACCCTATGGCCTATGATTTTGATTTTGCAGAGTTTTAACTAACACAGAGCGTGAATGACATTCAGTAAAAGAAAGTTAAGTTTCTAGTTGATATTAGCTGTAGTCTTTTGAGTAATATTGTGTTAAGGCTTTAATGGAACAGCATTGTACAATTACTGATAGAGAAATGTTTTGTTAATGCATGTAAYGACAATTGCATTATTAAGATCTGGATTAAGTATATTATAGTTACTGGTGTTTATGAATTTAATTTAATGTGTGATCTTGGTTTTTGTATAGACAAGTTTTACTTGGGGTAGTACTGACATAGTGATAAAAAAAAAGGTTATGTATGTGCCTAATTACTGTTAGAATTTATCATAATTGCAACTAGAAGAAAATCTGCATTATGTAGGCTCTGGGATATGCTTCGTAGGATTATGCCAATGGGAGCTGGAAGACATGATAAATCTTGGTTTTGTAAAAAGAGACAAGGGGGTTTGTTTGAGGGGTGTTCGAGAAGCTTAMGAAAAATATTTTATAGAAAAATACATATTGTTATCATTGGGTATTTGGTCTTGCTGTCTAAGAAAACTTCCTTATGTTTTGTAATTAGGGCATTATGAGGGAACCCTAAGTTATCCAGTAGATGTTCTATAGAAGAAAATGTTATTTAATATAGATGATGTTTAGAATCAATGGGTAGATAGTAGGTTAATCAAGTGGGGATAAGAATAGAGAACCTGTATTTTGCTGTCAATATTTTTGGAATCAATCATACTTCGAGACGGATGTTTGTGCTATGCCAAAGCTTTCTGAAGAGAGTTTAAGTGGGAGTTTTAGGCACTGTTTATATAGTATCTGGCTACTGTTATCCAAACTTTTAAGGGAAATTTCCTGAGGTACCCCGAGGTTTGGCCTAATAGCTCTGGTACACATGAGGTTTGAAAAACAGATTGGGTAACGTTACACGATCCGTTCTTCAAACCTCATGTGTACCGGAGCTATTAGGCCAAGGAAATTTCCCTGCTTTTAAATATTGAAGGGGTGACTTGATTTTGACAAGGTTTAATCCTTGAGTAGTGAGTACTTGAGTAGGTATGTGTGATTGATGTCCTGTGTTTGGTGCATTGATAGAGCAATCTCTTTTAAAGGGATAAGATCATGGAAATCTTAACCCAAGAACTTACCATGGTTTCTTTGTTGACATTGATTGGCATGATTTGATTTTGAAGGCTATAGCCTATAGAAGAGATGATTTGAAATGTCTTTTTACTTGATCCGTCTGATCAAATGCCCAAGATGTTGAACTAGGCTTAAAAGTATGCAAAAATATAAAACACTTGGGGTTCAAGGTCTTTAGAGATATTAATTTGAAATGTCTGCTTGAACTGGACTAATTTAGCAGAATCCTCTTGTGTATGCTCTAATACTTTAAAGTTTATTGTTTAAGATTGTTTACTATACATGATAAACATTAATGATAAATATGATTTTAACATACTCTCTGTCATTATGTGGTAATAAACTAAAATCTTTACTCATGATGACCCTAAACCTAGCTTGTGAACTATGGACTAGAAGATCCGATATAGGTCTTTGTGCTGTATACTTCTGCCATATTTTGTATTATTATTATTATTATTATTATTATTATTATTATTATTATTATTATTATTATTATTATTATTATTATTATTTTTTCCTTCCTGTTATGACCTCATGCAGTGATGCATGCATTTGATTACAGTATTCTGTTTATTCATGTAGTTAGCAGAGTGTGTGTGTGTGTGTGTGTGTGTGTGTGTACTGTTTTCATTTTTATTATGCTATCACTGTTAAGGGCATGCTTGGGTGGGATGGAGGTAATGTTGAGGAAGTAATAAAAGTCAAACTAAGAAGAAAAAAGGGTGAATTAAGGTGGTGACAAAGGAAGAATGGGAATTGTGATAGGAAAGAGAGATGTAGGTTTTGTTACTCCTAAGTTAGGGTAATATATTACCTTAAGGTGGTGGTGGCCRTGGGTAACTATTACAGTATGACCCTTTGTCTATATGAGAGTAGTAGCTCTCCTCTTTCTTCTAATTTCTTCCTACCAATATCGCTTTATCCTCTCCATCATCACTTCATCCCCTTAATTGATTCATCGATTCTTATTGGGATTGGGTAGCTGTTTTGTACTGTCAAGGTGCTGTCTGATTTTTGATTTGCGTTGTGCTCAAGTAAGTATATCCAGTTGATTGCATCTCTGTAGCAGAAGCAATTTGTTCAATGAGGTTTCATTTGAGATTTTGAGCAATGCATCTAGCTTATATTCAGCACTTCAGGTCTTACAGAACCTTGGCATCTATGCTATACAAAGCTCCAAGTTAGTTACCTATGCAATATTGTATGATAATGTACATATAAGGTTTTGTACATATAAGTTAGTTACCTATGATAACTGACAAGCACTAAAATTTGTTCATTGGATCTTTGAGTGCTATTTATTCATCTTCTGGATTTTGTTGTGCTTATAGTAGCTTTTTAGCTTTTTCTATGAGATTTCAGGCCTTGTGATGAAGAAATCAATCTACTGTCTATGAATGGAGGTGTGCAACATACTACTGAACGTTTTCAGACTATAGAGCTAACTCTTCTATAGCGAATCTTCAGAGGGATGTTGWTTGGTGATCCGACATCCCATGTATATTCTTGGTTGAGCTCCTCATTGTTAATGTGCTATGAGTGATTTTGCAATATAATTTAGTCACTGTACTTTCTACTTGCTGCTCCGTGATTCTATTTCTGTATGACCCTCAGACGATTTGCTTACCCAGAATCTGATTCTAAATCCCTTTAGCAAAGTTGTCAGGGTTGAGTTGAATGAATGTGGATGATATTTCCTAAAGGGCATGCTGTGAGGTCTTGTGGATTTCATGATTGTTGGATCTTAAGGCATCAGTCATAATTTTTTAGGCTGAATGAATGTGGATGATATTTACAGTTTAAGCGTCTCTTGAGTGGTTTACCGGCACGTTGCGTAGGAAATTGACTGGGTTGGCATCGACAGGTGTCGTACACGGCAAGAGGAGAGAAACTCTAACTCCAAGTCAGGCTGAAATTTGACTCTAGTGTTAGGCCTCTGAGCTCATTATGTGGTTCCGACTTCCAACTTCTGACTCCTGAGTCTTCATTTAGATGCTGAAAAACCTTATCTGACTCTAGTTTCTACATTATCTTGTTTGGCCCCGTCTTTATCCTTCTTTCCTTGAATATTTGCTGGATTCTTGTGTTTTTGTTAGCGTTTTTAGCATCACTTGTGATTATAGAGCTTGCATGTTAAACTGTTCAGAAGTAGTTCAACATTTGCAGAAAAATTAGCCAGTGTGTGTGCTGCAGCTTGATTGTGTTACTGTACTGCCATTGTAAAGCAGAGATCAGCTTGATTGTGTTACTAGTATACTGTCAGGGTGGAGATCGTTAACCCACCACGTACAACACCATTGTTGGTTGTTTTGGCTGTGGTGGCTTCCATATTTGGGCTTGTGGAACTGTGAAAGAGGTAGAGTAATGGGGAAAGTAGGTGGCTCCATTAAAGCTAGTTCCACAAAATCAAGAGCCACAAATAATTTGCAAAAAATATTCATGGAACTAAAGTTGTGGGATTGTTAAGTCACGCCCACAAAACTCTATATTATGCCCGCGTAATTGTGATTTTTTTAATATTTCCCGTGGTTGTATTTACACTTCACCACTCCTTGCAACCTGCCACCAACCTAGCCAAATTGAACCTCCCAAACCCTCCATGGAGGTGTTGCCCTACAAAATAGAACCCTCCCAAACCCTCCATGGGAGATTTGCAAACCAAAGATTGAATTTTGAACCTATGTCTCTACAAAAAAATTAAAAAATAATAAAATGAATTGTGTAGAGTTTTCATGAAATATGTGTTTTTTTTAATGTGTTATTCTCCACTTGAATGGAACCTCACTTGGTTACAAACTTACATTTGGGATTTACTTTCTATGGAAGGTAAATTTCTWTCCTATTTCTTAGAAAATGACTTTAGATGTTCGGTTGAATATAGAAATTTCTTATCACCAAAAGRAAAATTGGTGATTAATTTCCTATATTAGGAAAGTATATTTCTCATGAACATCATAGCTATATATCTTGCATTTCTAACAACTAGCCTATTGTATACTTTGTAGAATTGTAGGAAATGAACCAAACAATATGCTCCAGTGAAATCACTTATTCCCACTAATAACTAGTCAAATTGTTCCTCCTATAATATACATTAGTAATTATGTTAATTAATGTGGCGTTTGGTATGAGTAGTCTGTAAACRAGGTGGAAAAATTTGGAAAAGGAGTAGAAAGGGTAACAATGTGTTATTCTTATTAGTTGTTTCGAATCCTAATGAAATGGAAACAAATATAACGGTGGTAGATCTAAACGTATAATTAAATGGGGTCAAAATACACTTGCTTTATTTCTATTGTGAACAGATGATCTAACTTTATCAGAAAATGTAGAAAATTACCAAATTTTATAATTGAAAAATATTAATCTGTAAATTCAAGTGGAGCACTTAACTCAATGTGGCTCCACACTGAAATATATTTCACTCATTCCTCTTGTTGGGTATAGTCAATAGAGGAATGGAATCATATTTTTAATGTTTTTTTTTCTTTCAATAATTTAATATACAATATCTGTTAATAATCCGTTCTTCAATTTTTACTATGTTTGTTTTATTTCYTAGTGTCATACTCCCTCTGTAATGCCACGTGTCAACTTTCGAGTGGTTATAAGAATCCAACATGACCCGAGGGTCCATGCCACGTGTCGGGAGTCAAGTGGCTCTTGATCTGTATACATTCAGCTGAAAATCGGACGCATTCCGTAAAATCAAACTGCTTAAATAAGCGAAACAGATGAATCTATGCCTAGGATGGTGACAAGTGTCACACATCCAAGCCCTCAAGGTACAAGGCAAAAGCCTATAAATACCCCTTGAGAGGCCTCATATTTCACACAATTTTTCATACACTTGAGAAYATTTATTTCATACTTAAGCAAGTATAGAAGTTTCTCTCTCTAACATCTCTCTACATTCAATTGCATTTATTACTTTCCTCCTTTCTTTACTTACTTAGGCATCGGAGGGGAGATAATCCGAAAAAGATTATTCTCCTTCTTGTAGGTGCTAAGGAGCTTCGAGGAACTTGAAGTACCAAGCCATCTCCGAGTTCCAATCCAAGGTCAGCTCCCTCGAAGTAGCATTGACGGGAAGCCTCCACCCTTCTCTCAACCCTGCAGYAGAGGAAACCTTGTAGCTTGYCAAGCGAAGACTTGCTACAACATTTGGCGCCGTCTGTGGAGAGRCGATCAGAAATGGCTTCAAGGGATGATCAAACCAAACAAGTAAGGAACACTCCTCCATCTTCTGAGAAAGAAAGCAACCCCAATGGAGAGAACCATCCCGATTACTCCGTCTTCCAAGCTGTGGAAGATTTGGGTACTTACGTGGGAACTGAGCTCTCCCTCCAAGACTTGGATGGACGCTATGTTACACGTGAGATGCTCAAGGAAGAAATAGGCGCGGGAGTGTCTGAGATAATGGATCGTTTTGCTGAACAACAAGACATGAAGGCACAACTTCAAGCCCTCAATGAAGAGAATGCACGCTTGAAAGCCATGCGTGAAGGAAAGACCAAGGCCGATGGTAGTGAAGATCCTGCCAAGACTCAAGCCATAGAATATAGCACTCCTGTAGTGCCCAGTCTCAAGACTACAAAGATCAAAAACCCCACTCCCAGAGACAAAGGAAAGAATGTTGAGACTCAGATCGTTCCTATCGAAAGAGAGAAGAGTCAGGTTAGGAGATACCGCAATACTCCGAAGCCTCTTTCCATTGCCCCAAGGACTGAATCAACAAGAGGTCCATATCGCTTTAATAATGATGGCGATGATGAATTGTCCACCAAGAGCCGTGAGTCCGAAGATGTTTGAGCACTCATTGAAAAAAAGAAGTTTGAGCGTGAAGCTTCTTCGATGGATGTCAGGGCTATCATCCAGAGAAGAAAAGAGCAAGCTGAGAGCCAGGATGTTAGGAGAATTCTTGAAAGGAAGAAGGCTGAGAAGCTTAAGCAAGCGACTCATGATGATGAACACTCCTTGACGAGATCTACTCCGTTGTATACTGATCCCTCACATCGCTATCTCAGAACGCATGGACACACACATCACTCCTCCAGCCATCATACAGAACGCCATCAGAATCAAGAACCAGAGGTTCGTTCCCACCGAAGTGKGGGTTATCACCGAAGCGGTGCTAACCAGAACGTAGGACTCGGGTTCCCGTCCCAAAGGACGGAGGGGAGGTTGCAAGGGCTTTCTCTCTCCAATAAGAGTCCTTTCTCTGCCTCTA
>SNQN01002007.1:61891-81485 GCA_008642245.1 Bassia scoparia | reverse complement strand
TGTATAAAGTTGATCAAAACACTTTTTAAATCATGTTCTAAGCTAATTTAATATGATATGAAGTAACAATACTTTTAATGAAATATGACAATTACCAAACATAATTTTCATGCAACCAAAAAAAAGAATTTTCACAATAAAATGAGCATTTATATCAATTATTGCATTTTAATATCYGCACGCATCGCGTGCAAAAAAAACTAGTAAGCAATATGAGAAGAAGCTAGGGCACACCTTCCATCATCATAAATTTTAGAGCTTGCTGCCCCCATAGGCCCAAACCTTGTACAATTCGCCCAACATTGCCCAGTAATTTCAGGAAAAAAAAAATCGAAAATTTTTAAATTAAAAATGGTTTTGCATGAATTTGAGTGAATTATGTTAATTTCAAGATTAATATTAATCCAAAGTTAAATATTTTAGTTTAGTTCAGTTCAGTTCCGTTAAGTTCAATTCAGTTCAATTTAGCTCCATTCAGTTCAGTTGATTTCAGTTAATGTAAACAAACCCTTAATACATCTTATTTAATGTGTGTCCAAGGTCACGACTCACAAATTAAAACAACATTTTAAAATAGTACTTGCAAATTAAATACAAATTTCTTATATCTTTTATTTATGACGCAAAATTATGAAATTAAGATACAAATCAATAATTCACCTCGCGTGCATATTATTAGAAAGCCAACTTTGATTCTACATATTAATAACTTGATTAACTTCGAACCCACGTCGTGGTTCAATTCCTGAACCGCCACTGTTCACATATCATGTTGGTTGGTGTTGGTGCTGATCATTTACTCAATTATCCGAACGACAATTCGAATATATTGTATTGTAGACTATTAACRGTGACTCACCAGACGAAAAATCCTGGATCCGTCACTGAACACGTGCACTTAAACGGGTCAACAATTACGTCTCAAACTCGTTAATAACGTGTCGATTTCATGTTGAGTTGATGGGCCATGTCAATTTTTACCACCTCTACCCTTTRTTTTTATATAATCATTTTCAAATGACATATAATGACTTTTTAGTGCACAATAACTTGGTATACATCRGATCTATTCAAGACTTTGTCTATGTTTTTTTTAAGGAACTTTGTATATGTTTTTTGTTCTATGTTTTTAGTTGTAATTTCCACATGCCCATCTAAATACGAGCATGAACAAATCGAAAATTATGACGCAGAAAATAGAGATCGGTGAACAGATTTGAATTTTTGGTGACTTTTTTGTCATAATACAGATGAATAGGTACGGATTTTAAATACAAAATCCATGAAATGTAAGGTAGCAATTTTTTCTCACAATTTTTCCTTATGAGTAGTAATGTTACAAATTTGTTAAAGTTTCATAGTTTTAGACGGATGGTGTATTCAAGATATCATGCAAATGTAAATCAGTTACGCTTTTGTATAATGATCAGGCAATGCATATTAGCATCAATCTTGGGCAGTTGGCCACTACCAAAAAATATATATATGACTATCAAAATTAGGTAGCATGATCCAAATGATGTTAACGTTCAGAACAGATACCATATTCAGTATTAGTTAGTTAATTGGGCCTTAATTATAAACTATACAACATCATCCAAAATTAGCCAATAAAAGATGGTGACCACATAAACAAAGCTATGATAAGCTACCCGTAAATAAAATGCTGCAAATCACTTACTTCGTAAATGTTCTTGCAAGATCTTGAAGATACATGAAATTTCTTGAGAATCGTTTTTATTTTTTTATTGGTATTTTTTTTTTTTTATTTACGTATAAGTTGGTTCCGAATTAAATATTGATCAGAGTTTTGGCATGTTTAATTAGGAGTTCGAATCTGATTGCCTGGCCTGTTTGGTATTGCAATCAATGGTTGATATCCTTAAAAATTAGGACATGGATTATATTAGTTGACATTTTCATATCTTAACTAATAGTTAAAATGTTAAATATAGGCCCGGGTTGGTGGGTTACCCATCAAAAACAAAGAGATAATATCATGAGTAGGGGTGCTTATTGAGCAAATGAGCTCTCGAACAGCTCTCGTCTCTGACATGATCAAAGTTCGGTCAAAGCTCAACTCAAGAAGTCTTGACTCAAGTTCGGGCTCGACTCGGTATGATAATCAGTCAAGTTGAACATACAAATCCCAAATCAGCTCATGAAAAGCTCGATAATTTTTTAAATTAATGTTTTATAATATTTTAATGTTTTATTTAGCAAAAAAAATAAAATATCTTAATTCTTGATTTGTTGTTGAAGACTTGTCAGTTTAGATCTTTGTGTTTGTATCTTTCATTGGACTATCTATA
This sequence comes from Bassia scoparia, assembly GCA_008642245.1. NCBI lineage: Eukaryota > Viridiplantae > Streptophyta > Magnoliopsida > Caryophyllales > Amaranthaceae > Bassia > Bassia scoparia. The sequence goes on along the minus strand of SNQN01002007.1, from coordinate 79,173 downwards.
TGGTTTTTTTTATGATTTATTAGTGCTAATTATTAATGATTGATGCCTTGTTAAAGTTGTTACAGAATCCCTTCAAAAAAAAATTGATTATTGAATAATGATTAATAGAGCTCAAAATTAATGAATTCGAGTCGTATTATCGGCTAGTTAACAAACACACAAAAAAAATGAAAAAAAAAAGAGCTTCCACTACGAGTTGAGCACTATTGTCCACTAAAGGTCACGAGTCAAGTACAAACTTAACGAACTTATCGAGTAATGAGTCGATTCGCGCTATATTTTGATCGCGATCGACTCACKTGATAAGCATCCCTAATTACGAGCAATGTCTATGTTATGTTAGTTATTTATATTGGTTTATAAGAGCAACTGCTATAATAATTTTTTTGGTCTTGTGATGAAGTGACAAATTCAGTCGTGGGACTATTATGAGCACTGATTTCTGCACTCCAAATGTAAATCGCCACTTCATTTTAGCGACCGCTTTGGCGGTTGCTAAATTTTTTAGCGACGCTTTGGCGGTTGCTAAATTTTTACGATCGTCAAAGCAGTCGTTAAAAATGTAGTGCGGCAATCACTACTCGACATATACAGTGGTGGACCCATAAAGGAACAAGGGGGACCCCCCCTTTTGCCAAAAAAAATGAAGAAAGTATAGAAAAGAGACTGGTTATTTAGAATAACCGGTCTTCTTAGGTCTATAAGAGATACTTTTCTTAAAAACATGTCTCTTTACCTTTTTAGTATAAAACAATGCAGCGATGAGCAGCGACCGTTTTATTACATAAAACGAGTTTCTTATCCTGAGTTTGGTATTAAAAAGAGGACCAAAGAAACCAGTTTTCATAAAGTTAGGTTTCTTAATCATTAAAGAGATCACTTTTCTTAATACGGGTTTCTTTTTCATTTTCAATTATTGAATATAAATAGCAAAAAAAAAGAATTATTAAAGAATTACCAACTTTACCAAAAAAACCGAATTAAGTAGGATGCATTAAATGCGTAGCCATTTTAAAAATTGTGTACCGATTTTTTATAATAAATAAATTTAATTGAATGTATTTTAAATTGTCCCTACATTAGCAAATTTTGGGTAGTCCGTATAATGAACTGAGCAATGACAATTTGTCAAGCTAATACTCGTCATGATTTTCATCTTGTGAAATGGAATTGATGAAGGAAAACCAATGATACTTTTTAACTGACTTGTCACACAAATCACGACCTTTAGCCTTGTCTTTGACCAAAGCAATGTAGTTTTGACATTAATTGACCCAAAAAATATAGCTTACTGAGAATACTGAACCATATAGGGACACGCCGATAATGGAGTTGTGCCAAGCGTGCCTATGTCATCAAATGTATTTAATCTTAATTACAAAAATCATTTTTGTGATATTTAAATTCATAACTTTTCAAGATCTATAAATAGAAGTTCATTTTTTTTATAATTTTTTTTACATATTCATTTCTCCCTTCTAACAATTTATCTCTTTTTTCAAAAAAAAAAATTAAAAAAAGTAATATTTTGTTTTAAATATATATAAATTATCTTTCTTATTTTTTTAAAATATTTAAAAATACTTGTTTCCAACATTAATATCCATAGTCCGACTAAATTAAATCGACCAATAAAATTAAATTTCGAATTTTACTTTATATTACATTACAATCTATTGAACGTTAACTCTATATTAATTTAGATTCAACCTACTTAATATTATAATCCAATTTTTTAACTTGCAACTTAATTTATTATTCGTTTAGTTCAAGTAGATACATATATACTTAAACATTTAAGTGAACTAAAAAAAAATGAGGTGGATGAAAAGAGAAAGTATTATTGAATATATAAAGTAATGTAGGAAAGTAAAAGTGAGCGACGAAAAGTTTTTTGATCATAATTTGTGATTGGATAGTGAATGAAATTTTTCTTAGTTTGTTGAATAATGAGTGAAAAAGTGGTAGATACGGAGAGAATGAAAGAAAATTTACACTTGATCATGATAGATACTCTAAGGCATCGTTTAGCGAAGGAGGATTATTGGGAAATTAGCCAAAGGAAACAATTCAATTGTTAACAAAGGTCAAAAAGTGTTAAGAAATGACAATCAAATTAGTGAACAAAATCACCAAAAGAAGCCAAATCATAGGTTGCGCAAAGTCTCACAAAGAAGGAAAATTGCTACCTATATAACACACACTTCCTTAGACAGCTACACTTCAAATGCAAATGGAGGAAACAAATTATAAAACAATTGCCTCCACATGGTAAAGGGCAAGACGATCCCATTATCTGCGAGAGGATACCTGCAAGGTCACTTACTCTTGCTCTAATCCCATAGCCATCTTGTAATAAGAGCTCGATGTAATCCCAACCTTGTGTTAACGAGCAATCGTGGCATTTCTCTTTTAAACCTACTAGGGGTAACGTGGTCGTTCCAAAATCTCGAGCTTGTTTCAAGTGCGCGCATAGCAGTCTCAAAGCCCAATTTATAGGAAACTCATTCACATCTCTTCCAATTTATTTTTCTCTTGTCCGACGAAAAATCCTTCAACTTGACTTCAGACTTCTAATACTTCAAACCTACAGATTTACCATTCTTCCGAAAACTATGGAACCTCTCCAAAGCATCGCAGTGGAATCAAGAGTTAAAAGCGACTATATCTAGTCCATTCTTCTCCCTCTCCTAATAATTGTGTTTTTAGTGTTTGGTGATTGTAATAGTTATTTTAGGTATGTTTGTAATGTGACTTGGCTTGTGTTTAGATTAATTTGGCTAGGACCTCAGTTATAGGCTGATCTCTTAGCTTTTTCCCCTTGTCAAAAAAAAAAAAAAAAAAAAGATAGATACTCTAGATAATATCAGATAGTCTTGCTAAGTAATAATTCCTAATAAATATATAAGTTGTAAAAATCTGGCTCAATCTACATTATAACCTAGTATTAAATAATAAAATTTGAGTTTTCAATTTAGTATTTTTGATGCAAATGTGCGGTAATAAATATTCGGTTTTTTAATTAATCTCTTTATTTTATCTATTTAGTAATAAAAAAAAAGTGCGGGTTATTTTTTATTTTATTTTTTACTAGAATGAGACATATGGCTTCTAGTTTTTGCTTTATGTTAAAAGTAATAGATTGGCAAAATTGTCATAAAGATCAATTTGAATCGAAGTGCATAAATACAAAGTAGCGCTCCTTGCCAACATCCTCCCTGCTATCGCAAATTCCTAATAACACTTAGACCCCCCCCATCCTCTCTATCAAAACCCAGCTAACGCTCTCAAACCACACCGCACAACCGAGCAGATTTTTTTTAAAAAAAAAATATATTTCCCCTTTTAACTTCGTATTTTGTTTTTTAATAAGTATTTATATTTTTAATTTTTTATATTTAATTTTTTTGTGAAGTTATTATTATCGATCTTTTAATTTCACATTTATTTTTTATTTTTCTTTATCTCTTAGTATTTCATTCCCTTCTCGTTAATTCCATTACCTTATTTCTATTTTATTTCAATAACTTGAATTTAACATTACAATTATTCATTCACAATTTTTCACAATTCAATTTCAATTTCAGTTTTACTTTCGAGGATGATAGTGTTGATTTTGCTAATTTTTTCATTTTGTTCGCAGATAATTATACTGAAGTAAAATAGTTATATTCCATACAAAATGTTGAAGTTTGAACATGAAATAAAAAATATGAATATTGAGTACAAACGATGAAGATTGAGAATTTAAACTAAATATTGAATACAAAATATTGGAGGTTGACAATTGTAAACTGAATATTTATATTAAAAAAAGTTCCCCAAAAAGATAAATAAATCCGATATTTGCATACGAACGATGTTAAGATTGAAAAAAAACTTGTGGATATAATGGAATGTGGCTCAATGAAGACTGGCAATTATACTAATCATTTAAAAACAAACAACACTCCTTGTTTTAAATTACAAGTCTACACACTAAGATTAGGGGAAAAAATAAATATTGAAATACCACAACGACATGATTGAAGATTGATGTTGTATATGGAAATAATTTACTACATGAAAATCTTGATATACGAAATTTAAGAACCGAAAGACTCACAATAGAATTGAATATGCATACAAAATGTTGACATTTTGTTAAATCAATAAACCCGACATATTTTACTACGTGTTAACGCACTGCCTGAAAATGACTGAAAAAAAAGAAAAAACTCAGTTCTCTTTTATCACAAAATTACAAAAAACACGACATCACAATAAACCCCTCGACACATCCCAAAAACATAGATACGGCACGCGCACTGACAAAGAAATACTCGCTTATCTCTACAACCTAAAAAACTCGCTTGAGAGCAATTTGACGTAAGTGTGAAGCCTACACACAAATGCCAGGCAGCACCGCGAATCTCTGCCACCAGAACCAAACAACACCCACCTACCCACCAAAACCACCACAACACCCCAACTCTCCCACAGAACCCGGAGCAACCCTCTAAACTCCCCTACAGAACCTCACACACCTAAACGGAAGTCAGCCAAGAAAACCGCCCATCCACGCCCCAACAACACCGCAGGGCCGAATTCACATACCCATCCATTGATAGTAAAACAAACAATTACGGAAAAAGCTCAATAATATGAATCAACATAATATTTATTTGGGGAAGAAAATTAGAAGAATGTTAATCTTAGGAGAGCGAAAGTAAATTTGGGGAATTTTTTTGAAGAAATGAAAATAGAAAGTAAATGTTAATCAACATAATATGAAGAATGTATATTGCTGGATATTAATGTACTCCCTCCGATTTTTAATKTCTTATGCATTTACTATTTGGGGGAAAAAATTAGGAATAATATATTATAATGTGAGTGGGGTCAAAACGTAGGAGAAAATGTGTGTAAAAAGGGAGAAACCTGGCAAATCGGTCGTCAGGTCAGTACCGGTCGATCAATGTTGAGTTTCAAACGTTTACAGGTCGGTCATTTTTCGGTAACGGGTCGAATTTCTTTGTTCATGATCCAATATTTTCGGTAACAGATCGGTCGGTCGTCAAGTTTTTTTGGAATGTCTYTTTTTCTTTCGATGTTTCGCAAAAATTAGATCAATTATTAAGGTTTTTAAGACTGGAAAAATGTATAATGTGACTAAACTAACTAGATATTGTTCATTAAACTATATATTTATCTAAATCTTWTAAATATTATTATTTGCAAAAGATTGTCTAAGTAATAGGGCTTTATTAAAAGCTAAAAAATGCATAATCTGACCGTACCCACTAGTATTTTTTTATCGAAACGCATATTCTGCTTCCTTTTTTATTGCAGCAGGTGGACTTTTGCAATATTTACATTGACTAATATCTATGATTTGTACATAATTAAACACATTTCTAAGTGATTATACTAGACAAATCGGTCAGTCAGATCGGTCAACATTTCGACCTGGCTTATAAGAGATGGTTGAGACCAAGAAATACTAGTGACTGATACCAGATTAATTTGTCTAGTATAATCACCTTAGAAATGTGTTTTTAATTCATTGTACAAATCATAATATTAGTCAAGTAAATATTGCAAAATCCACCTGCTGCAATAATAAAAGGAAGCAGAATATGCGTCGATAAAAAAATATACTAGTGTGGGTACGGTCAGATTATGCATTTTAGCTTTTAATAAAGCCCTATTACTTAGACAATCTTTTGCAAATAATAATATTTATAGATTAGATTAATATATATTATGTATTAATGAACAATATCTAGTTAGTTTATCACATTATACATTTTTCCAGTCTTAAAAACCCTAATAATTTGATCTAATTTTTGCCGAAAACTACGATAAGTAAAAAAGACATTCCAAAAAAACTTGACGAACGACGATCTGTTTACCGAAAATATTGGATCTCTGAATTTATCATGAACATAAGGAAATTCGAGACCGTGATTACCGAAAAACATGACCGAGCCATTACTGCCGTGAAGTAAACAGTTAATGATTTAACACTCAACAGCTTTGAGTGTCGACCTCATATACCAATTATAAGTAATCTCCTTCTTAAAATGTTAATTTTATATACCTAATAAAATAAACAATCTACTGAGTTATAAATATTCTAAAACCTGATACAGCCGATTGCCAGGTTTTCCCCCTTTAACACACATATTTCATATACTCCCTACAGTCGTTTGCACCCCCACTTCACCACTTAAATTACCTATATCAATATTACTATCCTTAATTTTTCGTTTCATCCCCTCGCAATACAGTGGTAAAAGGTCGATGCAATAAGAATTAAAATCTCGTAGAGGTAAGTCTAGTAAGGAGGGAGTAGAAGATCACTTCAAGGGAGTACAATTAATTATTCCTTGAGAGAGCGAAAGTATACATTCCTTCATATAAACTATAGTTGAGATAACATTTACTTTTCGTATTTTCAATATATTCATTTTCAAAAGAGAAATTCCACTCAAATTTACGCTAATTCGCTCTCGCTAAGTATATTCATAACATTCTTCTAAGAATTCTTCGACGACCCAGAAATAAATTATTATGTTGATTAACAAAATCTATCAACATTTGATATGCATACTATATCCATTAATCATTTAGCTTTTTCGTAGATTTTTTTTATATATCATATTGCGGTGCATGTAAACACTACGTACAACATATTTCAATTAGACTTCAACTTATCGAAATTCATCCAACATTTCTGATTTATTAAGATTAAACAAGGATTTTTGTCTCCATATTTCTTAATAGCTAGCTAAGTGTGTGTGTTTTCGTTTAATGTTTTGTATGTTGTTATTAAAAAGATACTATGTGGTTTATAGATAATGTTGTAATATATCGTCGATGAACACCAAGTTTGTATAACTACTGTTAAAATATTGTGTATGTCGGTATTATTATTTATGACAAAATTCAACATTTTTTTCTGTGATTCAAAATATAATAATCTATCATCATATTTAATTATACAACAGTGATCTTATTCTTTACAATATTTTATTCATAAATTATCTATTTATTTCAAATTAAGTAAAAGATATGCCATATACTAATAACAAATAACAATCACTAACATTGATCTCTCAAACATTCATGACATCTGTCAAATATTTTATAAGTAGGTTATTTATATTGATTTTAGATATTTTGTGATACTTGCACACCTAATTTCTTAGTAATGTGCAATCTCTCGCAGTTTCCCTCTTTACTTGTCTTCAAGCTTCAGAATTCTTTATCTTAAAACAATGTGCAGTTTGGTGTGTTTTTACAAATATTTTGTCTAAATTATTAAAGTGGCCATTATGCATCATCGATATCTCCTTAGTATACCACAAACCTGTTTGTTTTTTACTAATTCATTCTATACGTTTCATGTTGATGCAATATTCAAGTTATTGTATTCATTCATTTGGTTCTAATTAACTAGGGACCGTCTTTTCCTGTAAGTTTGAATATCAATAATTATTCTATATAAGTTTCGCTCTACTTACCCTAATTTATCCAGTCCAAATCTCCTCCATCACCCTTTATTTTTGTTATTCTAAGTTTTTTATTTCCTTAGTGATTTTTAGAAATCTCAATCTTCTATCTTTTTGGTACTCAAATTTCAATATTTTTTATTTCAATGTTCAAACTTCACATTTGTAGTGGAAGGTAAAGATAATTTCACTATTACTTCCATTTATTCTACTTCGAATAAACATCTTCATCTGAGTGCAATCATACAGTTTATGTTATGTACAAAATTTAGTTGTTCTAGACAGTCAACTACTTATTTCCGATGCTCATACCTTATTATTCGTCACAAGTGATTTCTGACAGTTGTAAAACTGACAATTCTAGATCTAATTCGCCTTAAGTTAGTTGACAATATTAAGTATTTGTAGATTTAAAGTATTTGAAAAGTGAGAATTATCTTGTTAATAATTATCATGTATAATGTGTATATATCAGCCATTACTTGAGACAATAAAATTAGTAAAATTAGGCTAATGGAAGTAGTTATTCTTGCATAATTCTATTGTTATTCACTCTATTCATCCAACCAAGATTCTTATGTCTGTGCAATACCCAAATTGGGATGTCTAGTCTGCTGAAGTGAGAAGAGTGTAGTCTATTATAAAGTTTCTCCAATGGACTGATGTAATGTCTTGGAGCCCGTAAATTAAATTCTACATCTAATGTGGTCCCGTACATACTAATCAAATAAAATCAGAGAAATCAATAATGGATTAACAGTGAACGTACTAGACAGATAAAGAAAATATAAAAATAATAAATGTGAAATTTAAAAGATCGATATAATAACTTCACAAAAAAATAATAATAATAATTAAAAAATAATAATAAGTACTTATTAAAAAACAAAATAGAAGTTAAAAAGGGGAAAATAATTTTTTTTTTTAAAAAACTGCTTGGGCGTGTAGCGTGTGGGTTTGAGAGAGATGGGGGGGGGGGTCTAATGTTATTAGGAATTTGCTGATAGCGGGGGAGTGAATTTGCAAGGGAGCTTATCTTTTATTTATGCACTTCGATTCAAATTGATGCTTTTATGACCAATTTGCCAAATCTATTACTTTTAACTAAAGCAAAAAACTAGAATAGCCATATGTCTCATTCTAGTAAAAAATAATAAATAAAAATAACCCGCACTTTTTTTTTACTAAAAATAAGTAAAATAAAGAGATTATTAAAAACCGAATTATTACCACAAAAAATACGTAAATTTGAAAACTCAAATTTTATTATAATACTAAGTATAATGTAGATTGAGCCAGATTTTTACAAACTATATATTTATTAGAAATTATTACTTAGCAAGACTATCTGATATATTATCTATAGAGTATATCTATCTTTTTTTTTTTTTTTTTTTTGACAAGGGGAAAAAGCTAAGAATCAGCCTATAACTGAGGTCCTAGCCAAATTATCATAAACAACCAGAAGTCACATTACAAACATATACCTAAAATAACTATTACAATCACCAAACATAAAAAACACAAGTTTATTAGGAGAGGGAGAAGATATGGACTTTGAATATGGCTCGCTTTTCTCTTGATTCACTGCGAATGCTTTGAGGTTCATAGTTTCGGAAGAAAGGAAAATCGATTTGGTTAGAAGTCGAGTCAAGTTGGGGTTTTCGTCGACAAGGAAAAATAAAATTGGAAGAGATGTGAATGAGTTCCTATAAATGGGCTTTGAGACTGTATGGCGCACTTGAAACAGCCTCGAGAATTTTGAACGACCACGGTTACCCTAGTAAGGTTTAAAAGAGAAATGCCACATTGCTCGTAACACAAGGTTGGGAGTACATCGAGCTCTTATCAAGATGGCTAGTGGGATAGAGCAAAGAAGTGATTGAGAGGATCTCTGCAGGATAATGGATCGTCTTGCCCTTACCATGTGGAGGCAGTTTCCATTGGAGAATTTTCCTCACATTTGCTTGAAGTGTAGCTGTCTAAGGAAGGGGTTAAAGGTACAATTTCCTCTTGAGACCCCGCAACTAGATTTGGGGCTTCTTTGGGAGTTCACTAATTTGATGCTCATAACACTTCTTTGACCTTTGGTGTAACAATTGAATTGTCTTATCCTTTTGGCTATTTCCCATAATCCTCCTCGCTAATACGAGCTGCTAGAGATCTTATCATGACAAGGTAATTTTCTTTCATCTCTCCGTATCTACCACTTTTTCACTCATTATTCAACAAACTAAAAGAAAATTTTCTTCACATCAATCACAATTATGACTCAAAAAACTTTTCGTCTCACTTTTACTTCCTACATACTTCTATATATTCAATAATACTTCTCTTTCATCCTACCTACCATCATTTTTTTTTAGTCACTTAAATGTTAAGTAATATGTATCTACTTGAACTAAACTAATAATAAATTAAGATTGCAAGTATATAAAAATTGGATTAATTTAAATTAGTTGTGATTAAAACTAATAAGATTAACTTCAAAGATTTGAATTATTAAGTAAAATTGAATTATTTTATGTTGTATGTTAATTAGCGGATATGGGATTAATGTTGAAACAAGTATTTTTAAATATTTTTAAAAAATGAAAGATAATTTTATATATTAAAAACAAAATATTACTTTTTAATTTTTTTTTTTTTTGAAAAAAAGAGATAAATTGTTAGAAGGGAGAAATGAATATGTAAAAAAAATTATAAAAAAATGAACTTCTATTTTAGATTTGAAAAGTTATGAATTTAAAATATCTCAAAATGATTTTGTTAATTAAGATTAAATACATTTGATGACAATAGGCACGCTTGGCCACTAACTCCATGATAGTCGGCGTGTCCCTCTTCATGTTCTGTCAGATTAGTAGGCCATATACTTCCGTAGGTTGTCCCTATAATATATGTGTTATGAGTACAGCTTCTATTCTCTCTGGAAGCTATATTTTTTGGCCTAACCACAGTGTGGTGTTCAATTCTGTCAAATACTTAAACATGAGGTTCGTATAGAAAGGAGAACATCCATCTAGTGGGAGTTATTAGACATATCATGACGGTAAACCGAATCTCTGTACTCGGACTGACATTGCTATTGTGTCATAGAACAAGCTATAAGGTCGTGATTTTGTGAACAAGTCAGTTAAAAAAGTCATCATTGGAGTTATTCCTTCATTCGAATTCCAATTGTCACGATAAGAATGATAAAGTAAATCATGGCACGAGTATTAGCTTGAAGCACAGAATGTGCAATTGCCTACTAGTTCATGATATACGGACTACTCCCAACAAATTCTACTCACAATCTACATTATGTTGACAATTTTAAAATAATTCAACTCAATATTATTGTATTATACAAAAAAAAATCGGTACACCAATTTTTAAACAATGGCTACGCATTTGAATAGTGATGCATTCTTAAGGATCCCTACTTTATTCGTCTTTTTTTTTGAAAGTTGGTAATTCTTAATAATGTCTTTTTTTATTGACTATTTATATTCAATCACATATGTAAAATAGAAAAAGAAACACACCAGTTATTACAAAAAGATGAATCATCTTTAATATCTATAAGAAACCAACTTTATATTGATTTATTAAAAATCTAGGTTACATAATAATGGCTACACATCTAATTTTAAATAACCAAAACTCAGGTAAAAAACCTGTTGAAACTGATAATAAACAACAACAGAGTCGCTACAATCTTGCATTGATTTAAAATATCACTATAAAAGGTAAAAGAAGAACATCGCTATTTTCACTACAGAAAAGTTTGAATCTCTTTGTAATGACCTAATGAGTGAAACCGGGTTCATTCTATTGTATAACCAGTCTCTTTTTCTATTATCGTCATTCTACTCATTTTTTTTGGCTAAAAGGGTGGGGATTCCCCGCTTTTGCCGTATCTATATGGTGGAGTATGGCGCACCGACTTGTAATAGTTCGAATTTATATTATTATGAGTAGTGGCACATCAACCTCTGCCACGTAACGCACCTCACATTTTTAACGACCTGCTGTTGACACGATCGTTAAAAATTAGCAACCCCAAAACTCAACGAGAGCGTTTCTGTGATTCGCTAAAATGATATCAATCTACATTTGCATACTTGTCTGTCACTCTTATCACAATTGGCGAAAAGATAGGCAGGAATCAGAGTGCTAAAGGCAAACTACACATAGCTCTCCCAGATAAACCTGCATTTAAGTACACTTAACCAAACAAGTGACCAAAAAAAATGTTATATATAAGCAGTCTTGACTACTTATAAACCAACATCATAAATATACTAAACAGATACGAATAGAATCAGTTAGCACAATACGTAATTAGTTGTGAATATGCTTATCACTAGTGAGTCGATCTGGATGCAGAAGAAACTATAGGCGCGAATCGACTCCATACTCGATAAGTTTCGTTAAGTTTATAGGCTTGACTCGTGCCACCGTTTAGTGGGACATATATTAGATGTCTTCAACCGTATTGGAAGCCTCTTTTTTTTTCATTTTTTTGTAGCTTTGTTAACTAAGCATGGACTTGAATACGACCTCGAATTTCATTAATTTTAGAAGCTCTATTTACATCATTATTCGAATAATCAATTTTTTGTTATTTGACAAGGGATTCTAACTGGTTAATGCATACACATCCTTAACACTAAGTGCACACAATTGCAATCATTAAAAGTACAGATATTAACGACCCGAACTAATAAATCATAAAAAAAACCAGTTTGAGTAGATAGGTCCAGATGTCTAAACCCTATTTGACGACAAAACATCAAAGATCTAAACTGGACCAAGCTTCAACAACAATCGAAGAAAGTTTAAGAGTATTTTATGTTTTGCTAAATTAAACATTAAATATTATTAAAACATTAATTTAAAAAATTATCGAGCTTTTCTATACCCTAACTTGAAAGAGTTTTGAAAGAATGTGATCATGTAATAATGCGCCTTCGAGTTTTTCACAAACTTGCTGGGATTGATTTAGTGAGCACCTTCTACCAGTCATTGATCGCATCCGAACGTGTGGGAAGAATGCAAGAACCGTGTTCTTGAGTGTATGAGCTTCCTGAAATACTCACCCAGTAACTTTGATCATGTCAGAGACGAGAGCTGTTTCGAGAGTCTCATCATATTGTCAATAATGCAGTCCCCCTGACTCATGTATTATCTTCTTTAGTTTTTGATGGGGTATAATCCCACCAAACCCGGGCCATATATTTAGACTATGAATTAACTTTAGTGAAGAAGTATGAAAATGTCAACTAATATAAATCCATCTGTCCTAAGTTTTTTTCAAGGATATCAAACCATTGATTGCAATTACCAAACAAGGCCAGGCAATCAGATTCGAACCCTCTAATTAAACATGCCAAAACTCTGATCAGTGCAGTTAATTGCGGGAACCACCTTATACGTAAATAAAAAAAAAAGAGTAGAAATACCCAATTAAAAAAATAAAAACGATTCTCAAGAAATTCATGTATCTCAAGCATCTTGCAAGAACATTTGACAATGTAAAGTCTGATTTGCAGCATTCCCTGTATTACGGGTAGCTTATATAAGCTTTGGTTTTCATGTATAACGTCAACATCACTTTTATAATTAGCTAATTCTTTCGCCCTGTGCTTGTGCTATCCAGTTTATAATTAAGTGCCCCAAAATTAACTAAGACTAATACTGAATATCGTGATATCTGTTTTCCTGTAGCGTTAACATTCATCCTATTCAAAGTTCATCTGTCGTAAACCTATTTTGATAGTCATATATATACCTGTTTGGTGAAAACAGGTCCCGTGTTGCAACTCGCCAAGATTGATGAGTGAATTATGCATTGTCGCAAATCTCATCCCGATTAAGACCCGTAACTGAGCCATCTTAATTGCATATATCAGTGAATACACATAAACCTTACCAACTTAATGAAACCTTTAAAACTTGTGTTCCACAACATGACTACCTCATATCTATGGAACAACAAATTGTGATGAAGAAACATTGCTACTATTTACTATATTTCAAGGATAATTTACATAGTACTTTCAATCCCATTATCAGATAAATACACTCACTTTATTTCATGCTTTTATGACCCAAGAAATACACAAGCCTCGACAAAAACATATTCCCCAAATATAGTTACCGATCTCTTATATTTTCTGTTCATAATTTTTCGATTTGTTCATGGCTCAGTAGGTTTAGATGGCGGCATGTAGAAATTACGAACATCACAGGAAACATAGGAACAAAAAACCAGTTATTACAAAAGTTCCTTAAAATAATAACATTAGGACAAAGGCGTCACTTGGAAGATATGATCTGATGCGATGGACCCATCAATATACCTTACTGACCAATTCGCAGTCCGTTGCTACTAAATAGTAACAAATATTCACTCTAAAAACACATTATAGCCCCAATGTAATTAAGATAACTTGTCAACTTGTGCGTGAAATTTATCTTATGCAAATTATTATAAAAATAAAAGGGCCAGAGTAGAGGTGGTCGTCTAGTCAACCCATTTTGACTATATGCTGTGTTATACCCTGAGACGCTCTCCAGAGAAATCAGCCGTAAACAACAAAATGAAAGGCCAACTCTATCGAAAACACTCAACCGAACTTACTTATACGATGGGTTTGGGCTGAGATCGATAATTGTCTTCTCCTGACCCGTTTCCCGAAGTGAGCGAGCGCGTGTTCAGTGACGGATCCAGGATTTTTCGTCTGGTGAAGTTCCCACGCATTCTTACATCCCTACATACTTTAGAAAATAATAGATTTCGACACACATTATGCTTCGTTCGTGTTAATTATGTAGTAAACTATTGATCTCGACGTACACAACCCATCCAACCATATCTCGAAAATAGAATATATGTGCAATACTAAGTGGACGGTTAGAACATTTGCAAGACTCCACGACTGCGGTTCTTCTGTAAGTTTAATTCAACGCTTTAATCTAATATCGCGAAGTCAAAGTTGCTTGCGTACTAAATAATATGCCCGCGAGTCACCAGCACACGTCGCCCACTAATTGATTTGTATCTACATTTCATTAAATCTTTGCGTCATAAATAAAAGATATAAGAAAAATTTTGTAAGTATATTAAGTTTGCAGGCACTCGTACACTATTCTTTAAAACTGTCACTGTTTTCGATATTTTGTGAGTCAAGTGACGCTGTACCACCACACCATTTATAGATAGATGTATTAAGGTGTTTGTGTGTAATTAACTAGCATCATCAAACTCAACTGCTACTCCATGCAGGACTCATATCCTAGACCTATGAACCCATAATCGCGAATCTGATATAGCTGAACTAATAACTAAAATATTTAACTTTCTTTGTACATTAATATTAATCTTGAAATTAACATAATTCACATCAGCGAACCCAAAACAAAACCATCTTTTTTTAATTTAAAAAATTTCGATCTTTTTTTTTTTTTCCTGAAATTACTGGTGGACTGCTGGGAACAATGTTAGCGTGCGATTGTACAAGGTTTGGGCCTCAGATGGGCTTACGCTTTCAAAAGCTAGTGTAAAGGCAGCAAGCTCTAAAGAGGATTTATAGATAGAACAGATCAGTGAAGTGTTCCCTAGGCTAAAGTCTCTCATATTGTCGACTCTCCTTAGTTTTTTTTAGCACGCGATGCCAGTCTTGCGATATTAAAATGCAATAATTGATATAATGCTTCATTCTATTGTTGAGAAATGATTCCGATAGTTTTTTGTGGATTGCATGAAAAATATGTGGATCGTTCTGGTAATTGTTCCATATTTCATTGTAATAGTAAAGGAGTAGATACTGTTACTTACAACCAATTTGTCATATAAATTATAGTATCTTTATTTATTATGGAAACATGACCTTTAAAAAGCTTCGTTTTGATTTCAAACTTCCTACTAACATTGATTGTTTTCATCATACATATGTATTACCGTATTTTTTGTGTTGATTATATGCTGTTATACACATACCAATAATTTATCTTTTTGAATTAATTAAAATCTATACATTTGTGTTCTTTATGGTTGACAATTTAAAGTTTTATTATTTATCGTGAGTAAAAGGTATTTTTAATCACATCAGCTCAAACCACTTTAACAATTATGTAGTTATATGACCATTTAATTTGTTTGATAATTCATACCCCTAAAAGATTACGAGTTAAATATTAAAATAGCCCTTAAAAAATCAAAATCCCTTTCTATTAACCTTCAATGTATACTGTCATGCCTAGTTATTTAATTGAATTACAAACAATTTTAGCGTGTAACCCCATATAATACCACCAACAACTAATTATTGTTGGAGACAATAACTTCATTTATACTTAAGTATGATCCCACGTACGAAAAATTTACATCAATAGTTAGCTTATATTTTTATTAAAATAGGTACCTAACCTCCTGAAATCTCCGTATGTTAGTTAATACATAAGGTTCATGGTTTATGCTTTCGTTCGATTTTAATTACCCAATCGAGAGTATAATCGAAGTGTCTGATACTTTGTACTCCTCTTCGCTAATAGCGGTGACACTGCTACGGCGATCCTTTCGGATATCGCCGTTAATTATCTTAAATTAGAGAGATATCTACCTTCATTCTCGACGTCCTACTTGAGTACTAAAACTCTTAGTCTACGTTGGTCTCCTCTCTTCCTTTGACCTGACCTGCTACACTAATCTCTAAATCGTGTCAGCGCGAGCCCTAAATATACATATCTATTAATCACTCGGTAATTCCAGACTTCCCTGTTTTCGCCTCACCCGGAAAATATTGGTGGCATGCACTAGCATAGTCTATTACAGAAGAAGCTGAGGTTCGCACACAAACCGTCTAAAATATCCTATTATTGATCATCCATTCCGTCAATGAAGTTTATTTAATATATACTGATAGCTGTTGTATAGTGGTGATTTCTGACCTAACTCCTATTATGGCCTAATGATGGTAATTTAATTATTTAGCATCTTTGCATGACATCAATCGTGTATGTGTGGATAAATGTGTCTTTGAAGAGATTAGGATGTTGTTGTGAGTAATTGTGTGTTGAGTTTTTAGCGTGGGATTAGTATTAAAAGTGGATATGGAAAGGTGAGAGAAACGAAGAAGGAAGAATAAGGCAAGAAGTATTCTTATGATACTTGTGTGCGGTATATACTCCTCTATATTTAGATTTTGATTACAGTCATTTAACAATATACGAAGAGACAATAATGTAGGGATAAGGGATTTGCAAGTTTAGGAAAAAATGGATGAGTTATTTGTTGTAATAAAAGGAGTAACTCATACTGTACTAGTAGTAAATTTTATAAAATAATTACTATAGAGTGTGCTATATAACATGTTTGAGGTGTGATAAGATCCGATAAATACACATTACGAAATGTTTTATAATACCTAAATTCATATATTGTTCACACTTAACATTTTCCCTCCATTATTGTCTAATTCTTTTCGATGCAAGTTCTCATGTTTTAGTTTGAGTTTGTTATTAACTTTACTTCTTTATATTGACCTCTCACTCGTCTTGCCCGCACTTAATATTATTTGTTTGCTTTCCATACTTAGGCATTTGAAGCCCTGTGTTATGTAATTAGCTATACTCAATATAAGAATTACCTCTGGAAATACATGATATACATAAAGTTATATAAAAAGAGACGATCCACATCATATGCCCAGCGATTTTAAGCATCCCCTTGAGAGTCTAATGCACAACTTCCCATCACTGGGAGTCCCCTTTCTGTTGCATACTTCATGAGTTTAC